>JMSD01000001.1:616696-639149 GCA_000715435.1 Paramecium caudatum
AATCTAAACCATTAAATACAGTTAAGGGTTGTTTAGTAAAAGAATTTGTTATAAAAATAGAATCGATGAATCATTAGACAATGATTGTAAAGTGACTAATGATGATTTCATAGTTTTTGAATGTAAACATAGTTATCATAAGAAATGTGTAATGATGTAATAGGGCTTAGCATTTTGTAATATCTGTTTTAAAACAGATTAGCATTATTCATATAAGATTTATTCGATTAATTCGAAAATTGAGTTAAATGGTGAAGAAGGAGAAGATTAATCATCTAAAGATAATGAAATCTTGAAACAGGAAATCGAAAATGTTCAATAATTTAATAATAAATCAGGTTCTATGAATTCAGATGATATTTACTTCATTCCAAAAGTATCAGAAGAAACTCTAGAAAAAAGGGTAAATATATATATATATTTTAAGAAAAAAAGAGTTAACAAATTATATTATTGGGACAGAAAAAGGATGGAAAATTTCAATATAATGGAGGAGACTAATAGAGATATTGATTATTGCAACAGTTAAGAGGAGATGAAAAAGAAAAAAAAAGAGCTTGAAGAAAAATAGTAAATACTTAACAAAAAGAGGATAAAATGATTATTATCATATAAATTTTATGCTATACATACCATCAAATTCGTAAACTTAAGCTCTGCCAGTTTCCTCTAAAATTTAACAAGCCTTTAGAATTTACTCTTAAGGGAGATCATAGAATTCTATATAAGGGTTTGGTATTACTTTTGCTCTGATCTGTCAATCGCCATCTGTTATTCCTTTTAGAGTTTCTGTATATCCTATAAGTTTTTTCTCTTTAGCCCATTGATATATGGCATCAGCCAATTCGAAAGGACTAACAAGATTTACTGAGAAATTTTATTCACTTCTCCATTCTATTGATCCCAACTTGGCCATTTAATTTAGAATTTCTTTTATTTCTGCAATATCTAATTTTTTTCTCAATCCTGAGGACATGTCTTGAAATATTGGACAATTATTCATTTCACTGATTGATGATTCAAGAACTTTTTTAGATTAGAAATATGAATGAACTATTTCAGACCAATATGTAATTTGTTTTTAGCGGGTGTCTTTATGATCTTATAATCTAGGTAAGTTTCATTGATACGTATAAAATGGAGGATATTTCAATAATTTAGAGTAGAGTTCTTACTTGTCCTGTGCTTCTTGCATTTTATATATATTTAATAAGTAATAGTACTCACATAAATTCAAATATAGTTAAGTCTCTTGGTTATTCCAATCCAAATCGGCATAATGGACATCTTGGATCAGTTGCTAACCATTATCGACAACAATCAGCATGAAAATAATGTTATTTATGGCAAGGTAATTAAATTACACTATGAGATTCATTAACTTCCTAATAACAAATAGGACTAATTAAAATATATTATACCAATCATTTGAAATGATTGACGGTCTATTTTCTTTTAATTTTTTGAATTTAATATTCTTCAATTGATCGAATAGTTTTATAATAATGTTTCTATTCTATTAATAATGCAATTCTTATCGAAGAACTATAAACCAAAGCATTACAAATGGCCATACAAAACACATAATTAAAGGTATGAACCAATATAGTCCAATTAGTACTAAATAAATTTAAATACATAAAGGCCAATCGAATCTGACAATCAATACAGCAATAAATGCATAAACTGATATTACATAATAAATTATTTTCAAAAGTATACAATTAAAGTAGAAGGATTTTTATTCTAATAAATCAAGTACAAGTAACCCATTAAAAGGACGAAAATGTGAAACTAGTTCTTAAATAATTATTTAATTGATTGAAGTATTAAGAGCGAGTATGTTTATAGTTCTATTATAATCTGCTAAGTCTTGATTCGTTATAAATTATGTCAACACTCTAATATAATTTAAAACTTTACCCTACGAACAGATAATGCAAAATACTTATGACATCATGGAGAGTCATTAATAACATAAAGATAACAAAAATTGGTTCGTCAATCTTTTGATATTACGTCATTGTGATAAAGAGTTTCCCCAAATAAAAAAAGCACAAACCAAGGCAAATTGTATTTCCTTACTTTATAGACTAGTTTAGGGATCCAAAATTCTCGGTTTCATTGATAATAAGTGGAATATCTAAGAAAGACCCCCCTGAGCCAATTTCATATTAATACTCATTAAACTAGTACATATTTCCTTCATTAAACATTTTGATTAATAATTATAATGGAAGAAAACGTACAATTAATTTAGTCTTCTCCGGTTTAGGAGCAAAAACATACAAAAAATGTAATAGATGCCCTCATAAATGAGTCGAAAATCATGTATGAAGGGCTAAATAATCAGTAAATTTTATCTTTAAATGTAGGGAATTTTTGGATTATTGCTTTGTGAAAGGTGCTTGTGCATAGACTGTGCCTCTTGCTTTGTTGTTACCCGTAGGTCTATTCTTGGGAATAATCAATATATTGACAAAAAGTGTTGCTAATGTAATTGCTGGTTAGAAATCTATTAAATTTAGGTGGTTCAGTATTTTCGAACTTTGTGTTTGTAGTTCTCTAGATTTGTGCCTTATGTATTATTCTTTTCTTGCTTTTGAAGGCATGTGAAGTGATTCCAAAGAAAATAGAGAATCCTTTGCTCTTTGGCAGAGTTACTACCTACACTTTTATGTGTTTGTAAATAACAATGGGAGTGTTGGTTGTTGAAAAGATTATTGATGGAGAGGCTTATACATTTCATACTTCTTAATTTTGGGTGGTCTTTGCCCTTGTGATATGGGAAAAAGTGTTAGCCCTTTTTATATATGATTTCAAGATAAGATTCGCAACATTCTTGTTTCTTTACATTTACTATGCTTTCAGAATTTCTAGTGAATCATATCAGTGGAGCTATAATTTGATAAAGGCTTGTGTTTATATTGCTATTGAGTTAGTTTTAGTCATTGATAGAGAGTTAAAAAATATGGCTGAATATTAATTAGAAAATAACGTATTTCTATATAATAAATTAGGTGCATAAAAAATCAACACTAAAGGAAATGGTACCCCCATTGAAAATGTTTCAATAATAATCTCTATTGGAGTCATTTTTAAAAGTATTTCCAGTTGTCATTTTTGATCAGACAAAGGAATTACTAAATATTTCTGCATAAACTTTAAAGATTTTAGGTTAAGAGGATCTAGTTCAAGCTGAAAGACAACTCAGAAAACTTGAAGTGATAGAAGTTTTCAATAAAGCAGAGCAGGGTAGGGAATAATAAAGCCGTTTAGCTAGGTAGGCTAAATTTGGATCATCATGTGGGGTAAATGAAAAAGGGGAATTGCTTCATTCACTAATTAATGGACCAGCACTTCAATAAATCAGAAATCAACAGTAAGATTTGCCAAGATTGTAACCAAGTGGCTAATTAGAAACTTTGTTAAATGATCTCATGAAGGGTGACTAAGATGAATTAAAGGGGCTTTTAATGTTGAAAGTCAGTAAGGAAAAGTAGATTTATTTCTAATTTCATTTATTTAGAAATTAAAAAATTTACTTATTTTTGGATGATGTCACGGAACTCGTCAAATTGCAGCTTGACAAGAGTAGTTAAGTGGTTGGAACCACTGATTTTTCAGATATCAATAATTTATGTTGCAAAATTAGATAGGCTGCTTCTACTAGTGAACCCTTACTGTAGACTTCTTTCTTGAATATTGAAACCAAGAATTGTTATGTTTAATAAATGCCTTTAAGAGTCAACTATAAAAAAATAAATTTTGAATAATTTGCACAAAATCTGACAGATTATTACAAACCACGTATTTAGAGTGTTAAATTTTATGTGAAAAATTTGGTTAATTTGAGTACTGAATTTTATTCAGATGATGAGAGAATCAAGTAAATAATAGATACAATTATGGAAAATAGTATTTAAAAGACCAAAGAAGGATTCATAGGAATAACTATTGAAAATGATCCACGTCCAAATTAAGTTTAAGTAACAATTTAAGATACTGGATCTGGTATTCCTTTAGATGAGCTTAACTAAGAAACAAATAATAAATTTTCCAGTTTGTTTGTGGCTAATTATTTAAGTAAGATTCTAGGATAATCGTATTACAATCAAAAAATAAAAGGATATATTGCATCTAAAGGACTTAGAATCACAACTCTTTAAGAATGTGGATCTTAAATATCATTCTCAATTAGAAATATGACTTTCGATTAAAATAACAATGGATTCTTACTTGATGAAAACTTTGAGGAAGAAGAAACCAATTCTGATGAAATACTTGATCGATATTTGGTGGATGATGAGACTTAAAATTTAAAACGAATGAAGAAGTATAAATTTTAATATCCTAGACCTATCAAATTCATCCTTATGAAACCTGAATTAAAGAAGCCAATTGCTATAGCTGAAGAAAGAGGAATGATAAAGAGACCTTAATTAAAAGGGATGATGAAACTATAAGAATCAGGTAGACTAAAGTCATTGACATCTTAGGCATCAATGATTACATAGGCAATGCCTTTATAAATTGATCAATTAGGTCTTTAACCATAATAATAATGTACTTGTTCAGGAATCCTGGTTATCAATAGCGATTACTGTTTTGAAAAGATTGTTAAAGATTTACACGTAATAACTTGTGTTGAAAATGAAGCTTTAAAGATAATAAACATTAAATTAAAAGAGAATCCTTGCATACCGATAGGATGCAATGCATATAAAAGAGTGATTATTAATTGCTCAAATAGTAAAGTTAATTATGAAGAGTATTATTTTATAATTAATTATAGTCTTATAAGGAAATTGCAAACTTTGATAAAAAATTTGAATGTTTCCGTATTACATTATTAACCATGGGGAGAGATTTTACCTAATTTGACATATTATCAAATGCCAACAGCATTAGATATGCTTATGAATTGAATAATTCTAAAATCAATTTATATATACAATATTCATTTTTCACCTTCTTTTTCATAGTGACTTGCAATTCCAGTCAGTCCTATTTCTAATTTTGCTGGTTGTAAATTATTTTTAATCTCAAGTCCTTAGTATGTTCTCCCCTTATAAAAATCTAATGATTAAAATATCTTGTCTAATGGAATCAATTAACCATTGTTATTAACAGAGAGCAAGGCATTATTTTCATTAATTTATTCTTAAAGAACTTCTTCCTGAACTTATTGACCAACTAAATGCAAATCACTTTCTATTTTATACTCAACTTTTGAAAATGCTTATATTAATTAAAAAGGTGTTATGATCAGTTTATAGTACTTTTTAGTATCAATTATTGAATTTCTATAACAGCTTATGATTATGTAAGCATCAATTTCAGGAAAATTACCTAATTTAGACTCATTCAAGCTATTCATTGAAAACACAAACCATTTTTTATTATTTTATTTAAGAATGGTTTTGCATAAATTTAGTGCATTTTTAGTATATTCTGCAGTTGGGTTATTTATCAAAATACCAAAACAATTACATTCTTATGCCTCTTCAACTTGTTTTGATCGTTTCATTATTTATGGCATCTAATTAATTTGATAAATTTGTTTTTCCAATGTAATTGGATCAATGATCAAGCATTTCTGAATCACCCCGTAATCAAAATGTGATATAAATCTTTATAGTAACTCACTCTCACTTGAACCAATAAAGATTAATTAATTTAACATAGTAGGAGCATAGTAGCCACAAGCGATATGTTTTTGTTAATGATTTTAATGTTGCAGTATTATATGCTTAGTATTAAATAAAATATGATCATATGCTTAATCGAATAAGACACAATTTTATTCATCAATAGTTTCTAATTCCTAAATAAGCTTGTTAGCATCATAATCTATATAAGGAAGAACATATTGAATCATATTAGACACAGGTTCTGAGAAACAGGCTTCACCAAAGTGTATAATTAAGTCATGTAAAACATGCATTGCCCCAACTAAATTTACACAGCAGGATGAATGCAAAGGATCCGAAGATATTATAAACCTTTTATCAGGGTATGTTTTATTTAAATCTAACCAAATTTATTGTGCTTGCTTCAATTGGTTGCTTGGAAACTGTATAATAATATTTTTCTTCCCTTCTAAGTTTAATTTATCAATTCTATACATAATTAAAATATATAATGAAGATTTAAGTCAAAGGCTGTTAAATAGTTGCAGTATAAGGAGAGGAAATACATTCAATTAAAAATGAACACTACTTAAAAAACATGGATGTTGAATTATTCATATTTTAAGAAGGGAGTGTTTTAGCAATAGAGTATGTGCATTATAAATACCTATAAAAAAAGGGTAATTATAGCCAAAAACTAAAAGGTGTAAAGAAACTAAGTGGTTTGGGAGGACTAGAAATAATTTTGAGTAAAAGTGAGGAAGGGACAAATACAAACTAACTAAATGAAGAAGAAATTTTCAATCAAAATGTAGTTAAGAAATGGCTTGATTTCAAGCAAATGAGTCAGTTTCATTAATTCAATCAACTCTACAGAACCTTAAAGGAGGTATGATTTCAGATTAATTGAAGTTGTAAAAAGCATAAACAACCATTGTTAAACCTGATGATACATTTGAAGCATTTTAGAGTTGTGTCGATTTATCGATATTGAGTAAAAGAAACGATAGCCTCAAGGAATTAGAGTAGTAATATGTAAAAGGATAACTGAAATGGGCATAAATTGATATGGAAAATGCAGATTTAGCTTAAAGGATAAAGTAATTATAATAGGAGCTGCAATAGAAAAAATAAGAAATAAATAAATTAAGATTTCAATATGATAATAATACTTTATAACTCTTATAATCTAAATAGCAATTAGGAGATATAATAAATTAAGCAATTGAGAAAGGAGATCATAAAATATTAACAAAAGCTGGTTTATGATTATATATACTTTTATGTTAAATATTACAAAAGCAATTTAATAGAGTGTGGAAGAAGCATTCAAAATTTCATTTGCTAGAAATCACAAAATAAATATCTACTTCAAAAACTCTCATTATTATACAGATTGCCCTGCACTTTTTGCTTAAGAATATAAAACTAAATATGTAGATTGATAATTAATAATTAGTAAAAAGAATGGAAAGAAACATTGTATCCGAAGGACGTCTCATATGAGATATTAACTCATTTTTAATCACCATATTGGAATAATATAAAGTTGATTTCAAATGTAGAAGTCAATCAAATGGGACATTTAGAATTTAGAATAAATAAAACATACTATGAAAGTATGCTAAATTTGATAAAAAATTAACCATGGCCATATTTGATTCCAGTATTTGGAGAAATAGACATCTATGGCCCCTTTTTCAAAGAAAATTAAATTCTTACTTATACAGAGTACAAAAATTATTTTATTGCAAGTCTGCGAGGTGTCCATATTGGTAAGAGGTTATATGCTGTCTTGTCAAAACTTAGCCAATCCTGTCATAAATTTGATGAGATTAATGATAAAATTACGAATAGAAACTATTTAATATTGCCAGCTAAAGTAATTTCTATTTTATAATAGAATGTTTGTTGATCCATAGAACCCCTATATATGGGGATATAATACTGTTTTCAACGAGAATTTGCACTTTGATTGCAAAGATCCACTGGTTCCTTTATATGGAGAAGATACAGTTGAGCCTTTCTAGCCAAGCACCGAACTGATAGGACACTATCCTTAGTTATTGTTAGAGTGCCTGTAGGAAAAATCATTTCTAAAACTATATAAATTTGAGTTGACTTATCCTTAATTTTAATTATTAATTTAATGAAAAAAGCTCTGTAGGCTGTGAAAAGTGCTAGATCAAATTACAATTCAGCCATATCAGGTCTCAATTATAAGATGACATTAAAGTGCAATGGAGCTAGCCTAGGGAATTTGGCTCTAAACCTAAATAAAAATCACAAAGCCCATGCTAATTTGATTCTGAAGGATGTTTTATAAAAATAAGAATACACATTGCTGAGAGACTCTAAAAAAATGATTTTTGAAGGCACTTTTGAGGCTTTAAAATAATTAACAGAGGTTACTACATATTACCCTGATACAGGTATAATGTAATTATAATTAGGCTTGTTGGTCTATGATGTGAACACTCAAAAACTTGTTTTACATCTAGTTAAAGATGATGTAGCCTGTTAAGGGGTTGTTCTAGGATATGTTATGGATACTTCGGCTGCCTCTATTCTATCAACTCTTCGAACCTCAAATTTCACATATTAAGCAAGATTAGAAAGCACCTATAACTATTATTTGAAGAGAACTTTAAATGTTAGTTTAGCTGTTTCAATGCTTGTTTTTTATAATGCATTTGGTGGTTCCTAAAAATTTAATTTCGGTGCTTTTGTAAGAGATGAAAAAGAATTCCAACCCAAATGAATTATAATGAATTATAAGAATATAATAATGTCTACTTACATAATCAATTTATTTATGTTCAATATCAACAATGTTTATTTTTAGAGTGCATTATTAAAATAAGATATGTATGAAAATAAATATCACCGAATTTGATGATTTCTAATATTTAAAATTACTTATGGGATGCTCAATTTAGAAACCTAAACCTCAAACAGAATCACTTACTCTTCCAACTTTTCCAAACTACCCTGACATGGACTTTGAAGATTTTACTGTCTCATGGAGTAAGAAAAAATTAACTACTTCTGTCACAAATATTGAGTTGAAAAGTTCACAATTATTTCAGTTGAACAAAAATCCAATCATTTTGAGAAGAAAGAAATAACCAACCAAGGGAACAAAATGATTTAAATATTTTTATATCTCTCTTTAATCTTCAACTATGGAATTTTCATTATTGCTTACCAACATAGAGAACATTTAAGGCCTTTTTTTTCTTACAAAATTTTGGGGCAAGTTTCTTGTAAAACATGTTATTTTGAGAAATATAACTTATTGAAGGCTAATTGATAGTAAGAATTGTGTTTTCTAGTATCAATTTAAAAAGAGAAAAACAAGAATAAAACGAAAATATATATATTAAACGAAGTCAACTTAATTTATGCGTAATTCATTTTGGTTTCTAAACAACTGGTTCTAATATATTTTCAGACAATGAGAGAGGACAAAAATTCTTCAATTCCTCCCAATTTTTCCCTTTGGCTGTCTGGTACTACTCGAATAAAATCATGACATTTTTATTCATGAGTTGTAACAATTTATCATTAACATTTGCCCTCGTCAATTATTTTGAAACTAGCTCAAATGAATTTAGATAGTCTTTAACATTTCTTTTCAAGGATTTTTAAGAACTTACAACTCTAAAACTTGATATTTATTCTTAATTAATATTATCCTCACTAAGTACTAATTATTAATGTTAATTTTCAAGCTCAATCATAGGTTTAGGCAATAAATCAAATAAATGTAATTGTTCATTACTCAGCAAAATAAACTTAAGCAGATCTATTTCTTGGAGTTTTTCAATTATTTATACAATATCAAGTTTTTTCATGATCTCAAGATTAGCAATTTCTAAGAGTTTCTTTTTTTCTTTGTAACATCCTATAAGCAGTAAGAAAGACTAAAAGAAATTATTTGATAAGGTTTCTTTTTTATCATTCAGATGTGTTTCGAGGATAAAATCTGCTCCAGATTAATCATCCTTTATTGTTACCAAATTTTTTTATTTCTCTTGTTAATGAATCTTGAATCTAAAGAGTTCATTAGCCATTTAAATAGTCATCAATCCGTTAATTAAGGGTCTTAGTATTGTGGAAAGAATGACAATAAAAACCTACCATAATCCTCCAACTTAACTTAATATTGTTTAAATTTTTATGTATGATCTCTCATTAATAGATGCAATATAATCTAAGCGTATGACATGTTATATCAAATATTAAGAATTGTATATATCTGATTGTAATTGAACACTTTATTTTTAAAGGTTCAATGTAACTTTATCATTAGATAGGAAAATTCCATCATCAGTATGTGTTTCTTGAATTCTATAGCTCCAATCTAAAAATTTTGATGAAGAAATTGAAAATGTATTGAACTCTGCATTTATCAATTACTAATAAGGTATTTCTGGATTGTTCAATTGCATTAAATATTCACTTGTATAAACTCCATATTATCCAAGTGATAATACTTTTTTTTACTCTTCCAATGGGGCACATCCTTGATAGGTACTACTGTTTTAACAGACTTGCATCAAAATAACTAGAAATTAATATTATGTTCCATACAACTGTCCTTATAAAATCTAAATCTAAATTAATTAATTACTGGTGGGTTTGTTTTTAAATATTCCCTATTTATACATTAGACAACTCCTAATTTTGTGTTTTTGAAAAAATTCTTCTATAAATCATTATCAAAGTCAGATTCCTAGCATGTATCCATAGGGATTTGGGTGCAACTTTGAATTATTTTTAAATAAACTACTTCACATTAATTTATGTGTTATTTAATGTTTCATTGTAAATCCTTTATCTCAAACAATGGTTTACTGTAATATTGTAATACTTATTTTGTCCTTTAATTGGGATTGCCTAGGGTGTCGTAACAGTGATTGCGAAAGTGAAGTTATCGTTTTTTAGGGGAAATTCCTATTTTTTAAATTAAATAATACTGATGAATCGAATATCTGTTTCTACGAATATACAAGTCTTGGTTGTGATTTATGATAAAGAATCATGATTTGAGTTATGAGGTATGCTAATGTTGCTGTTCCAATTAAAAATGTCATGCAACATCCTAATCCAGAAGTGTACTTTTTTTTGTCTAAAATTCGAAGATCTGGATTTTAGCCAAAGAAATCGAATTTCTCAACGATGAGATCTCTAAATTAAGTTGATTTTTTTAGATCTCTTGCCATCAATTGATATTTTAATTTAATTCTGACGAAACAAAGAATAAAATTGATTTATAAATATAATATCAACATAATGTAATAGCTGCAGTAATCACAATCATCAATAAAGTGAATATTTCGAAATATCTAAATAAAATCATATAATACTTTTAGACTATTTTCGAATATCTTAGTGTAATTATAATGATTATCCATTGACTGAACTTTTATATTTCCATGGCTATTTGAGGATCAATTATATTAATGAGAAGTATTCCTAAAAGCGGAGTTAAAATTAGCATAATCCAAATTAGAACTTCCCTCATCTCAAACACTATCCTCAGTGAATCATTTTATAATTTACTGTAGGTCATGATAATTCTAATGGACAGTAATCCTAAAAACAATATTTGCTATGATCTCAAGCCACTCAAATTGGAACTCAAAATAAATAAACAAATTAGTTCTTTGAATATTTTTTTCCAAGTTATAAGTTTATCCTGTTTTTCTGGGGCATAGCCAAGTGAATCGAAGTTAATGGCTCCTCTAAGTTTGTCATCTACTTGGTATTCTGGTTGTTGACTTTCATAAAGAATCTGCATTCTTGGTTCAGTCGTTTATTCTACAGCGGATAGCAAATGGGTCAATTGTTTATCGGTATCAGCTCTCATTATTCCCTCAACTTCATGACCTACTTGATCAAAGCTAACAGATTTAAGGGTTTTAAGAATTCCAAACTTTATCTCCCCTAGGTCGTCTTAAAACTTTATGACATTGAGATTGGCTAGAATAATATAATAAAAGTTACGCTAAAGCTGTAGAACACTTGATTTTCGGGGCACAACTGGGGGATTTCCATTTCTTGGTGAGACTGCTGGGGAAATTCCGATTTTATGGTCTGCATTATTTGTAGGAAGTAAGGGTGAAAATGGTTTTTTTAATTCTTATTAACTCGACCCTGACTCAACTTTTCTATGTTCAGGGGTGAGGTTGGTGTTGTATTTTTACGCTTCATCATTGGTATTTGGGGCAGGGGTTAGACTTGAGTTGCTTTCATGTATTGATTGTATGACTTGCAATTTTTTCGGTAATTCGAGTTCAGCCTCTACTTTATTATTTTTGTCTGCGAATGAGATCTATGTTTTAAACACATTTATTTATGGAGTTTCTAAAATTTTAGGAATTTCTGTTGTCTATTTGGGTTGCTTATAGTAAAAAGCAGCAATTAGAGCAAATGTGATTCCTAACAAAGAATCTACAATTGTATGATATTTATTTACAGTTCATTTGCCCTATAAGTTTTACTTATAACAAAAAGATTCCAAGGTTTGCGGAACAGTATAAAAGTTTGGAATAATTAGTATTGATTTGAAAATGCTTCAAAATAAGTAATATGATGATTGACGATATTCCTAGACACGATTCTAATAACACTATCTCTAGATTCATGTTATATTAAAATTAATATTTTACTTAACTATCTGAAATCATTAATATATTAGACATATCTTTAATTAATCAAATCATAAATAAAAAAGTGATAAAATGTATATATAATTTATTATGAAGACGATAATTTGTTGAACTGCTATAATCATTATTATTTATGAAAATTAAACTAAAATCACCTTATTAGGTGCTGATTCTGTAGATAATTGTCTCATTTGTTTCGGAAACTTTGATTGATATAATTGCATTGAGTTTGCCACTCTCAAATTCAATTCAAAAATTTATTGAATAAAGAAATAAGCAATATTCAGAGAAAAATAATTTGATTCTCCTTTAATGGTTCACTTTCATATTTTTGTACTACATAAATGGTATCCACAATTCCATGATTTTTAAATGTCTTCTTTGGTTGATATTTTATTAGAAAAGAACATAGAAGTTCTTGTACACTAGACTAATGAAATATTTATAAAATATTAATAAACATGACTGAATATTATCTGCTCAAAAAACATTTACAAAGTTTTGAAACTTATGGCAAAACATAAGAAAGTAGGGTGTCATTACTTTAGGGAGATGCAGGAACATTAAAAAATATCATCAATCTATTGATGGCTATTTTAAAGGATCCAAAACCTGATCCTGTACTCATGTTATAAGCAGCAAGAGTAAATATATTATGTAATTTAGTTTAGCAAAGACTGTATAGAGACATTTAATGATGAATTTATCAGTTAATTTTAATAAGATGTGTTACCATTTTTCGAATAAATAGCTATGTTTGATTATAAAAGTGAAGCTTAAGATAGAGGGTAGTTTTATTTCAGCAAAGAACCTGATCCTTACACGGCGAAATTAGGAAATACTCTTTTGCATTTGGTTTTAGAATGTATATGGGTTTGGGCGAAATGGTTTCCCATGGATCCTGATTGCTTGAAAGTATCATGTTATAGAATCACTCTTGAAAAGCTAAGTATTTTGGGGGTTAAATTCAATAAAATACTTTATTTCAACAAATTGTTGATCAAAAGACACTTACCTGAATGTATGGTTCCAATGAAAATAATTCAAGAACTACGACGAGCCGTTAAGCTTGATTTACAATAGTAATATTTTCATATATTGTAGGACTTTTGGTAATGGAAGTTCAAGTATTATAATCTAATAGAGATTAAGTTAATTACTTCCATAAGAAATGGCAAGGGATGAAAGTTAAGAAGTGTTTTACTCGGATGTATTTCGAAGAATATACAGACTACATTTGAGGAATGAAAGAAAACTTGTTCCAAAAAAGTCAGTATAAGATGAATCATTTGTTTATAAACCAGATGAAAGAGAGAACACAATGCAAAATCAAAACATGATTTAATTGAGTGCTATCATATAGAAGAATTAGTAAGATATGATGGCAACCATTGTTTAGAAATAGGAGCTCTAAAAAATTGTGAAGGAGTAGAGCGATTAAATTAAGTTGTTAAAACAAAGAATTGAGATTCAAGATGAAAGGTTGAAGTAATTTGAAGGAGAAAAACCATTTCAAGGGAGATCACAATATTTGCCATCTCGTTTTGTGCCATCTAATCCTTAATCTGTGCAACATTCCTTCTCTTAATATCAAAATTGACTATTATTGTTAACAAAATTATTGTATTTTGACTAATAATAGTTCCTTTGATGACAGTTCGGAGATGTGAAAGGTTTGTGGCCAACAAAATTATTATGAAAATTTTATTAATTAATAGGTCAGGCTTGGACCTGATCATAATCTGGACACAGAAAGTTGATATAGGTAGCTAATCTCGAGGTAGCTGTTCTTGGTCCTCATAAATGCCATGATTCCCTTCATGTTAAGAGAGCACACATAATTTAACTTCTCTCATGTTTATATATAGAAGTTTCCAAAAGGGTACTTTTTTATTGAATCTTTCTTTATTCTTATTCATAACACTAATTTCATTGCAATTATGTTATGATTCATCAATTGACATATTGCGTCATGAATAAACGTAATATATTAATTCCCTAATTTAAAGCCGGTTGATTTTCAGATATTCAAAGCATATTTAATTACTTCAAAAATGAAAATCATCAATAGTTTACTACTGCTTTTCTTCGTCTCGTCGGTACTTGTACAAGTTGCCGCATAAACAACAACAACATAAACAGGTATATCTATCATTCTAAATAATTTAGGCACCACCCCACCAACTGGAACCACATCAGGTGCCCCTACTGGTCAACAAGGATAACAATAACCAACAGGTATCTTGATGAATTTATATATAATTAGGTGGATAAACAACAGGCCAATAAGGAGGATAACAAACTGGATAATAAGGAGGCTAATAAACTGGACAATAAGGATAAACAGGATAAACAGGATAATAAGGAGGACAATAAGGTGGACAATAAGGAGGACAACAAGGAGGTGTACCAACTCAGACAGGAGGAAAGGCAAAAAAGTGCTAGCCAGTTGATGGACAAACAGGATAACAATCAGGATAATAATCAGGATAACAATCAGGATAACAATCAGGATAATAATCAGGATAATAATCAGGATAATAATCAGGATAATAACAAGGCTAAGCACAATAAGGCCAAACTGTTCCAGGAAAATAATTGACAGGATCTCAACCAGCTGCAGGAGGATCATAAACTGGATAACAACCAGGAGGATCATAAACTGGATAACAACCAGGAGGAACATAAACTGGATAACAACCTGGAGGAACACAAACTGGATAACAACCAGGAGGAACTTAAACTGGTTAAACAGGAACACAAACAGGATAACAACCAGGAGGATAAACCGGACAAACAGGATAAACTGGAGGATAAACTGGATAATAAGGAGGATAAACAGGATAATAAGGAGGATAAATGCCAGGAGGATAAACAGGACAACAAGGAGGTCAATAAGGAGGCCAATAAGGTGGATAACAAGGAGGCCAACAAGGAGGTCAATAAGGTGGCCAATAAGGTGGATAATAAGGAGGCCAATAAGGTGGATAAGGTGGTCAATAAGGAGAAGGAGGATAAAACTAAGGACCTAGATAACCACCCTAATCTAATGGAAAATGGGATTCAGAGGGAGATCAATAATAATAATAATGTGTGGAAGTTGAAGTCTCATGTTCATCAGAAGAAGTTTCCTTCAAAGATAGATGTGTTAAATAATCTTGTGAAAATCTTACATAAGTTTAAAGTTAACAAGAAGGAGGAAAGAAAAAATTACCAATGAGAATTGATGGTCTTGCTACCTTTAATGCAAATAAGGATGTAGTCATTACATTCACATTCCCTGATCATGCAGATAGACCTATGTTCACATCAGATTACAATAACGCTACAGCTGCTGCAGGTAATGGTAATTCCTCAGCTAATGCAAATGCAACAGCTGGTGCTGGTGGTGCTGCTGGTGCTGGTGGAGCTGCTGGTGCTGGTGGTGCTGCTGGTGCTGGTGGTGCTGCTGGTGGTGCTGGTGGTAATGCAACTGGAGGTGCCAATGGAAATCAAACAAATAACAATGGTGGTGGATAAAACCCAGTGCCTTGCATTGATAGAGCTCTTTACAGATATAGACCAGGATTCTTGAATGAAACAGCAGACGACTCAGCAATCACTGGTTCATTTGATCAAGAAAAATAATGGAGAGTTTGGACATTAACAGTACCAGCTGCTAATGTAACTGATTACTTCTTCAAAGATGAATAAACTGATAAGACTGTGTATTCTGCATACTATGCACTCAAAATATCAATCTAAAGTAAAGTATTAGCTACATTCTACTACACATTATTTGTAGCAGTTGATTTAGATGGTAATGTTTTATCATCATACACTAAAAAGAAGGCTTAGGATGATGCACCAGCATGTGCTACAACTGATAATTGTGTTTCAAGAGCTTAAACTACTGTTGCTTTCTGTAGTGATTCAACATGCACAAATTAAACTGCTTAACCAACCATTTATGCAGGATAAGATTTCTATGTTATCTAAAAAGTTAACTAAACAGGATTTGAAAAATGGAAAGTTGGAGATGCTTAAGTTGTAATTACTGGAGATGGAGTTAATAAAGTAGTCACCCCAACATCATAAAATAAAACAGAAGGATAAACTATTTATACCATGAATGTCGACATTCTTGCAACAAATGTTCAATTCTCAATTAATGGTTAATTAGAAGACCCAACAGCAACCAATGGAACTCGTCTTTTGAGATTTTTAGCTGATACAACAACTACTACAACTGATGGAACTGAAGTTTCAGGAGCTGCTGCTGTTGGTACCACTACTTTGGATTGTATCAAAGCAAATGCAACTGCATCTTGCCCAACTGCTGAAGAAGCTAAATAATACAATAAACCAGATTGTGGACAAATTGGATAAGCATCATGCCCATCATTTGCTTATTTGTGGACCATTTTAAGTCTCATTGCAATGTTGATCATTTAATGATTTAAATATACAAAGAACATTAAAAAAACAATCATAATATAAATCATCTTGGTTTCTAAATACTAGGTTCATAAACTGATAAATCTATACGAGATTTGAATAATGGATCTAAAGGACTCATGTTGTTGCTTCTTTGTTGGGACAATTATATTTCTTCAAAAAATTTAACTACATTTTTATCTATTAAATGTAAGAGTTTTTCATCTATTGTATTTCTACTCTTAAATTATGAAATCTATGAATATGTATGATAATAATTCTTTAATTTCTTTGTTAGAATTTTTTTCTTAGCCAATCCTCTAAAACTACTTTTTAATTCAGAATCTGCTGGAAAATCATTAGGACTATTTTAAGGTTATTCCTCATCTTTGATCAAAGGTTTAGGAATTAAATCAAATAACTTGTTCTATTCTTCATCAAACAACACATACTTAATTGTTTCAATTTCTTGTATTTTGTCAAGTAATTTTACAACATCTACTCTTTCTAAAATCTTCTCTTTAACTTAATTAAATATTTTCTTTTTCTTTTTATTGCAACCAGCAATTATTAATATTGATTAGAATAATCCAATCGATAGTCTTTCATCATCAAAATCATCAATTGTTTATTATTATTTTTATTATTTTACCTAAAGTATTGAATCACTGGATTGTAGATCTATTAATTTAATATGATTATTCTTCGAAGGGAACCTAAATAACTCATTCGCGATAGATATGGTCATCAAATTATTTAATATTGGGTTGAGAAGTGTAGTGAATACAACAATAAATAATTACCAGATTCCACCAATTTTACTTAGAATAACCTATACTTTGATGTATGACCTTTTTAATATAGTTTCCTTGTAATCCAATTAAATATAATGATATACGAGATAGTCATCATTATAAAGTTCTGTTTATTCTCTTTTGCTTTATTACATTAAATTCAATGAAATATCATCAGTTGTAGAAAATAAACCATCATCTGTGTGAACTTCTTGAATTCTGTAGGTCCATTGTAGCATTTTACTAGTTGAAATAGAAAAACTATTGATATCGAGATTTATGAATTCTTAATAAGGTGCATTTCCTCTGTCCAATTACATTAAGTAATCACTTGCATACACGGAGTAGTGCCCAGCTGATAGGATATTTTGAATTTCTTCTTACGGAGCACATCCTTAGTATTCTGTGCTGTTCTTACAAACAGTCATTTCAATTAATAAATACTAGTATTTGTATCCCGATATAATTCCTTGTAATACCTAATGTTATTAAAATATCATACTGGAGGATGTTTTTTAAGTCTTTCTCGATTAATACATTGTACGACTCCAAGTCTGGTATTTTTGAAGAATTCCTTTTGTAAATCAGTAGTGAAGTCATCTCTTGTACAGGGAGCAATAGGAAGTTAGGAACAACTAAAGCTATTATTGTTGATACTTTAATGTTACGGAAACATTTCCTGTTGTCTAATTAACAATTCTTTATCGAACACAATGACTAATAGTTAAATTGTAATATTTAAGTTATCCTTTTATTGGGTTTGAATTTTTATCTGCAATTGTGACAGCGAGGGTGAAATTCTCATTGTAAAGGGGAAATGACTAGGCATAAGTTTATAAATTTACTGTTGAGTCGAATATTTGATATTCAGCAGTGAATACATTGGGCTTTGATTTTTCATAAAGGTTGGATAATTCACTTGCCATGTAGAGGACCGTGGCTGCACCTATAAAAAAGTGACGAAGCATCCGATAGGTGTAGTGAATTTCCCTTTTCTAAAACTCTGAAGCTTAGTGACTGGCCGAAAATATCAAAAGTCTCGACGGTGGTGTTACTCATCCTTGACAGGCAATTCTAAGTTCTATTAAACATTATTTTTTTAAAAGATTAAATGCTTAAAGTGTTTTATTATTTTTGATTTATATAGACTCAAAAATCGTAATTTTAATATAATAATCACAGTTAAGATGAAAAATAAATATAAAATTCTTTATCACTTGGACTTAACTTAAATTAAGAAAATAAATGTTTAATTAACAAAAATACAGCGATATTTTGAGAAGTATTTCAATGCTTAATTAACTTATTTCAAGCTTTACGTATATAAGAGAGCCTGCTAAAACTTAATTGTAATTCTTTATTCCTTAATTGCTTATTTTTTATTTTGCATTTACAAAACACAATTAATATATGAAATATATATTAACATATAATATCATAGTCTTATAATATTTCATAAACTCATATAAGTTAAACAAATCCATAGTTACATTGTTAGTAATATAAAGTGTTTCTATTTTTAATTAATATATTTCATGAACTAAGAATTAAATTGTCCTCGTTGTGAGATGGCATTCGATACCTATGATCGTACGCCATAAATGTTACCGAAATGTGGACATTCTATGTGTATGCATTGCCTTCGAGAATAGAGTAAGATAGTTTGTCCAGAAGATGGGTATAGCAGTAGTAATATTTTAGAATTGTTTAGCCATAAGATATCAGCCTTTATCCTGTTAATCAGGCAATTCTCAAAATAATAAATAAGTCTAGTTTAAAAAACTCTTAAATTGATTCAACAGAGTTAGGGGAGACAGTCAGAATGTCGAAGTGTGAAAATTACTTTGAAATTTTGGATTAGGCGACGATTTGCAAAGAGCATAATAAAAAGATTGAATTAGTGTGTTTGGAGGATCAGAGTCGAATATGTGTTAATTGTGCATTGTTTGGCAATCATAAGCACCATAATGTGAGAAATATTGATGTATGAAAAATACGATCATTAGGAAGTAGTTTCTGAAATATAGTAATCATTAGAAGAAACTGTAGCACTAATGTAATAGATTCAAGCTAAGATCAAAACACTAAAATAGCCAATAATTAATAAAAAGATACGAGATTAAATCAGACTATGCATAAAATAATAATAAAATGTTGCAGAAGAGTAATTTAAGGTAAATGAAATATCTATGTTAGGAAATGATAACATAACTTATGTTAAAATAGCGTAAAGTGATGGAAGAAATTGAATTTAAATATAAATAAGTGGAAGAATAATTAATTAGAAGGGAATAATAATATGTAAATTAAGTTGTTGAGAAGGCAGATCTGTGGATGTTAGCGTAATAAATAAGTAATTTTAGATCATAGGAAAGAATAAATTAATTTGCATCTATCACTGAAAAAGGTGAAATAGCTGTTTTTCTTCTTTAGAAAGATACCTCAAATAATTAAGCTAAATAAATACTTGATGAATTAGAAGAATTTATGAAAAAATTTTAAAATAGATTATCTGAAATACAAGGATAATCAGTACCCTAAATACCAATAAATAAGGAGTTAATGGGCAATTTTGAGTATAACTATCCTTAGGTTCAGTAATCTTTCTTTGAGGATCCTAATATTCTCAAAGATGTATCAATGATTGAACATAGTTTTTTATAGGATATTGATGATAAACCACCTCATAATGAATTTTTGACTCATAGTCTCCTTAATCCATAGTTAATGTGTTCATCATAACCAACTTTACAATCATAACATGTTCTCCAATCCTAACCATCATCAAACAATATATCTTAAAATGCTATAAGTCCATGCATTGAAAAGAAAACATCTCAAAATAATGAAATATTAATCTCTCCAAAATTAAGAAGATAATCATCAATGTCTCCAAAAAGGCCTTCTAAAAAGAAATTCAATACAAAAGTTGAAACAATTTTGTTGAATTGTTAAGGTGACATTCTTGATCTCTCTTCTTAAGGTATTTTATAAAAATAAATAGATTTGGGTGATGATGGAATGATACTTCTAGAAGAATAAATAAGAAATAAAAAATACAAAATCATAAAATTAGTCAGAAATAAAATTAGTGACACTGGGGCAAGCAAGTTACTCGAATTACATTGTCAAATATTGCATTTACAATCAAATGTTATCACTGAAAGGTTCTTAGATCAGATCTAATAATTGATCTAAAAGTAAACATCATAAATTCATCTCAAAACCATCTACTTAGGATAGAATCTCATGAATTCATTTAGAGTAAAGAAGAAAATTGAGGAGCTTAAGAAATTAGGCATAACTATTTAAATTTGATAATAATCAATGTGTTATGCTTTTTGTGTTACGAAATGTTCCCCTTAATTGACTTTACAGAGCCTCATCATTTTCACAAACCAATTCCATTTCGACTCCTTACATTTGTTTCTCTAATCTTACTATTCGTTATAGTAATTTAATAGAGTCATCCTCTAATTATAGTTTTTCTTTCGTTAATTTGCTTATTTCCTTATTCAATCTATAGGATTCAGTAGAATATGCAACATAGTCTTCTTTTAGTTATCGCGACTTAGTGGCACAAGCATCAGAGAATTGATTTTCTAATGCTGAAATATTACGTTCTGTTTTATCTTTCATCTATTCCATTTCATCTCTAATTTATTTTGATTATTCTTTGAGTTATGCTATTGTTTTTTTGCAATCTGTTATATAATTCTAAATTTATGGTAAAGTGTACTTATATGAGTTCCTGTGAATGTGTGAATATTTCTAAAAAATGAATTTATGCATTTGCATTTTAGAAGTCATCAACATTGAATGGCAATTTATACCCAAAAGATTATATCTGTTCTGTTTTTTCCATGAAATTCTCAAAGAAAGGCCTAGTATCTGTTTGACTTTTCGAATAACCTGTAAAATTCTTTGCTGTCCTTCCTAGCTTGTGTTCAAGAGTTTATAATTTCATAGTGCTTCTTGTGGATGGTAAGGTAGCTGTATATTTGTTAAATTTACTCTATGGTGGCTGCTTATAATACAACAGTTATCTGATTCTAATTTCTGAGTGTGTTGTTTCAGGGTTCATAATTTTAATAAAGTAAAAAAATATAGGCAAACCGAGTATCGATCTCGGGACCTCTGCAGTGTAAATGCAGCGCGATAACCATCTACGCCATTTGCCTAGACTCATATATTTGAAGATCATTTCATAAATATATCATCCTTCCAAATGCCAACTATCTCTAAATCGCCTCTAGTGTAAATTCCTGGTCCATTTGCTTGGTCATTTATAAATGTTCCTACGAACTTGCTACCATTCTTGAAGTGCAACTCACCTTTTCCACACCTTTTTCCTCCTTGCACTCTTCCTTTGTAGTAAAACCATGTAGAAAGATCATTATATGTAGGATCTTAATTAGTAGAATCATTAAATAACTCTACTTAATCACCATCCATAATTTTTTCTCTTCTCTAATTTGTAATCAATTGCTATTAGTTATGAGTATATATCTATAATTCGATATTATAGTTTTATAACTTATATTCTTAATTTAATTAACGTACAAATTAATATAATTACTTAACATTTGGTCTTATATCAACTTCTTTAATAAATGTTTTTATTAGGAATTCAAATAAATATTAAGGCAAATGAAGTTCAGTTACTGTTTTATGTAGCAATTCGTAGTCAAATTACGATTTATAGAAATGCTTGACATCCTTGACCCCTAAGCAATATAAGCATAACATTCCTAAAGCAAAGACATCTGATTTAAAGTATTCTATTTATTCATGCTTATAATAATTTTAAGGACTTTAAAAATGTTTCATGTAGTGTGGTCTGTAAAGAAAATGATCAGCAATTTTATATACATACTAATTTTAATAAAGTGTATAAACTCTGAATACTCCTTTTGGATTTATTGCTAAATAG
>JMSD01000001.1:639403-673200 GCA_000715435.1 Paramecium caudatum
AATTATGTATTAGATACTGCATCTAATGCAAAGCAATAATCAACTAGATATATTATGGTGCTACTTAGAAATTTGAAATTTTACCTCAAACTATTATTGTCCAGGTTTTGTTCTTTTTTAGCTAAGTAAATCTCCTAAGCTTTATTAATAATTGTTATAAATATTAGAAGGTTACGCATTTGAAGATCAGATGAAAAATGCGTTAACAAGTGTATTCGTCTGAATAATTTTTCCATATATAATTAATAAAAAGTGAAAATATCATATTATATTCCAGTTTAGTAATTCTGGTTCCTCTATTCTATTTCTTAACTCTAGTAAGTTATGCATGATAGCTCTCATTTTAGCTACACTGGAGATGGTTTAATTGTATGTAATGTCTAGTATCCATTAGACTTCTTTTCTCTCAATGAAATCGCAAAAATGATCTGTATATAATCCCAAAATGCTTTGCATTACTTAATTTACATTGCAATCTTTCATTGCAAAATAACAAATTGATTTGGTAAGACTCTTGCAATTTTTAAACAAAACCTCATACTTTCCTTTTTTGAACATATTGATCCCACCCCAACAGATCAAAACTTTTCCCAAAAAGTCAAAAAGTTATGAAAATTGAAGATTCCCAATTTCTTCATGATTAAGTTATGTTAGTTATCTATCCCATTTTCTTTCCTTAAGTAGAAATTCCATGAATCCTTTATCATAGTCATTAAGATGTATTTAAATATAATGATTTTTTTCTTGATTCAATTTTAGTTCAATTGTTACAACATGATTAGTAGTTTAAACAATTACATACTCATGTCTAACTGCTACTCCCCCAAGAATCCAAGAAAATGGTGTTAGAATTCCTGATGGAAAACATTTAAATAAAGATTCACAATGCCTCTCTATATGGATTACTTTTTCTTTCATAACCATTTGAAGTTTTGAATCGTATTCTTCAATTTATTGATTTTGGTAAAATATTTTGATTTAATTATTCCCTGATTTTGTAGTCTACATTAGTGATGTGAAAGCATCGTCAGCACAAGTAATTTATCCAAAGAAATACATAAAAGTTGCTGCAATTATAAATAGTAGGAATGGTAGTTTATGAAGGTTGAGTTTTTTTATAGAGTTCCACAATAGAGTTAGGAGAAATTAAATGGTTTTTATGGATTTTTTGTACATTAAACAATTATAATTAAAGCCATAAATAAATGAAAAATTTCTAATAATATTTATCAGAACAAGTTTTGGAAGGTGATGATCTAATCCCGAAACCAGATTTCAGTAAATATCACTTTTGGGGATTGTATTTTTCAGCAAGTTGGTGCCCTCCATGTAGATAGTTTACAGGTTAATTGGCATAATTTTATTCGGAGATTCGAAAAAGTCATAATTTTGAAATAGTCTTGGTGACCCATGATGAGACTGAAAAGGACTTTTTACGTTATTATTCGAAAATGCCATGGTTGGCAATTCCTTGGTCTGAGAAAATGACAAATAGTTATTTGACTCGTATGTGCAAACCTCAAACAATTCCTCATTTGTGTATTTTTGACAAGGAAGGTCAATATGTGACTTGTGGTGCTAGAGATGACATAGCTATGTATGGAATGAATGCATGGAAACACTGGGAGGATATTGCTGAAGAGAGAAGAAAATATAGATAAAAATGATTATTATTATTATTATGCAAAACTCATTTTGTGATGAAATTAGTAAAAGACCCTCAATATGGGTTGAACGAACAACAATTACAAAGAGTGCAACAGCAGCAGCTGGAAGTGGAGACTTACATGCTTATAGAAGATTTAAGAGGGCAGAAACTCTCCGGTAGAGAGAGGAAGAAGAAATTAATTTAGAAGTATAGAAATTTAAATAATCTAGAAATTGGATCATGATGAATTCTAAAAAACAAGAAGTGACAAATATATGAAAAGTTTAGAATTGACAGTTAAGAAGCATATTAAGAGATAATAATTGAAGGAAAAATTGAAAATGAAAAAAGAACAATAGAAATTAGAAAAAGAAGCAGCAAAATTAAATTAATTTGCTAATGATGGATCATTTCTATAGAAATATTAATAATAATCATCAGAAGTATAATAAGTTGAATAAGCTTAAAATTAAGAATAATGATGCGTAAGTTATTTTATCATTACAATTATTTTAATTACTAAATGTCGCAATCTCCTTAAAAATATCACCATGATACGATAGATTACCAAAAAAGTAAGATGGAATAGACTGTCCCAAGAGTTCCACAACCATTGGAAACAGCAACCTTAACTTTACCTAATGGGTCAACGATTGAGCTGCCAGTCTATAAAGGAACAAAAGGTCCTCCTATGATAGATATTACACAACTTTACAATAAAACAGGATATTTTACTCTTGATCCAGGGTTTTCATCAACTGGAGCGTAATTTCAAACCTTAATGTATTAGTTGCATGTCGACGATGACATACATAGATGGTGACAAAGGAGAGTTATTATATAGAGGTTACCCAATAGAAACCCTTGCAAAGAACTCATCGTATATAGAAGTGTGTTATTTGTTTATTTATGGTCATTTGCCTTCAAAAAAAGAATTAACTTTGTTTGAAGAAACAATGGTTAGTGAAATGATGATAAATGAAAAATTAATTGAATTCTATAAAGGATTTGCAACAGATAGTCATCCTATGGCTATAATGGTAGGAGTAGTTGGTGCATTGAGTGCATTTATGCACAAAGATTTTGATGTAAATGATCCAAGAGATCGTGAATACATTGCGATTAAGTTGGTTGCAAAGATGCCAACACTAGCAGCTTATGCTTATAGAACAGCTTTGGGATTGCCAATTGTTTATCCAAGCAAAAAGTTTTCTTTTATAGAAAATTTCTTATATATGGTATTTCTGATGATTAATGTAAGATGTTCTCCACACCTATGGAAGAATTTAAGGTTGATTCAGTAATTGTGAAAGCACTCGACACAATTTTTATGTTGCATGCAGATCATGAATAAAATGCATCAACATCAACAGTCAGAATTGCAGGATCATCATTAGCCAATCCATTTGCATGCATAGCGGCAGGAATCACAGCTTTATGGGGACCATATCATGGAGGGGCTAATGAAGCAGTCTTAAATATGTTGAAGGAGATAGGCAATAAGAATAATATTCCAAAATATTTGATAAAAGCTAAAAGTAAGGATAATTCTTTCAGATTAATGGGATTTGGGCATAGAGTTTACAAGAATTATGATCCAAGAGCAAAAGTGATGTAATAAATGTGTTATAATGTACTTGAAAAAACTAAGAGAGCTAATGATATATTAGAGGTAATTAGAATCTAATCATAGTTAGCAATTGAATTAGAATAAGCTGCTTTAAAGGATGATTATTTTATTTAGAGAAAACTTTATCCAAATGTTGATTTCTATACTGGAATAGTGTATGAAGCACTGAGTATACCAACATCAATGTTTACTGTTATGTTTGCAGTCCAAAGAAGTATAGGTTGGATATGTTAATGGATGGAAATGATGTCTGAGAAGGTGTAACGTATTAGTAGACCAAGATAATTGTATGTTGGAGAAGATGAAAGAGAATATATAAAAATTGAAGATAGAAAACAAGAAGAAAAGAGTAGGATATGTAAATTGCCTATGCATAGTAGCTTATTTGGATTGGTAAAAGTGTGAATCATAACCATAATTTTAAATTCATTTATTTAATTAATTTAATTAATTTGTGATTATTTAATGATGAAAACAAGCACTGGGTTATGATTTCATGATTATACCCTTACATTCACCTGATTATTATCTACAACTATATTATATTTGATGACAAAACACGGGCGGGCTGAGAAAAGTCATGCTGATTTGTTAAGTGTGAACAATCTCTGATCATATATATATATATATATTTTTTAGAGGTATCATGAGACAGAGGTTAAAATCATAATAATATTTAGTCAAAAAAGATGTGCGGTTAATTTTTATTTTCTAAATAATATGTGTGATATTATATCAATCTTAACCGATATCGGCACCAAAAGAATCACTGTCATCTTCTTTCTCTATTTTAAGCTATTATTAATCCTTTTTTGCTTTTTATTTGATAGCTTTTGATCCACTCTTTCCATGCAACTATTTGCCAGTTTGTGTGCAATAGAGTTCATTTTCTTGGGAATAACGTGACCTATCTTTTTCAGCTTTGTCATGATATTACTTAAATTAAATTATCAAATATACTTATTATATCTCTTTTGGCAAATCTTTCCATTCACTAGCAATTAGTTTGGTAATCTCTTAGAATTGCAAATCTATTTAGCCATAATAATAAACTTGGGTATTGGGACTAGAATTTCTCCTTCTTATCTTGGAAGTAAAATATGAAGGCTGATTTTGGCATTTTGGGTGCAAGTGGATCCTTTTGTTTTTTTTACTTTTTTGCTTTGGTTTGTTATGGCTTTGGGGCTACTTCTTCTGGCTCTGGTGTTGGGGCAAGGAATGTATCACAAAGTGTTTTCAGTTGAATTAGAAAATTTTAGAACTTGCTATGGTCTTTTTTCTATTTATCATATTTTCTATATTACATCTTACATCCTTTGGCAAAAAAATTTATTAAATAAAATAAAATAACCTCATAACCACCACCCCTACAAATTATTAACAGCTCTTAATTAATATAATCATTCACGATATGAGTCACACCATAAATCATTTAAATATACACGACAATTACGATCACTAAACAATTTTTCCTTCTCCACGCTACTTTTCATGAGATCAGCATCCATAATAGTTCTTTGTTGAATTTTTCTTTTCCTTGAACTATGATTCAAAGTATTGTGGGGTTAGAGTGTTTTGTTCCCAATTCTACTGGGAACTGGTTTAAAAACTGTAAGGCCATGGTCTCTTTTTGAGAGGACCCTCATTTCTCTGATTTACATTTTAGTGTATTCATAATCTAATTTAGGAGTATTATGCTGAAATGTCTAATTTATTTGAATGTTGTCAAACAAGTCACAATTAACACCTTTATCTTCATATTTCTTTTCAAATTATGTGTGAAGTCTTTTATAATTAGGTGAGGTAGTTTGTGTGTCTTTTCTTCTTTATTAGATAGGAGTTGTAATTCCTAGTTATCTAGTAAATAAGAATGAACAATCAAGTTTCTTGGGAGTTCTCTTAAAAAGAGTACATGGAGTTGAAACTAGATCCATAATATTTATTAATTATATATTATCAAAGTTTGCCCAACTGAAAAATCTTCGACAAACCGCAAACATTATCTGTGATAGTGAATTTGCGTTCAATTTTGTACTTTTATAAATAAGAGTCACATCTTTTCACTTCTTTGGCTAAAGAAGCTTTTTTACTTTGGAAATACCTAAATATTTTTTTAAACTAGGTACTGCTCTTATTTGCTTTGTAAAACTTTAGTAGTGTTCTAACATGAGAGTTTAGTGTTATTTTATATTGTTCTTGAGGATTGTTCCGTACTTACACTTACTGATCTAGCGAGCATTAAATGTAAATTGCAATATTTGGATGGCTTTAGGATTGGTTTTTTGCAGGCCTGTTTTCGCAATAGTTAATTCAACTTTATGAGATTGTCTTTTAAGTCTGATTCCATCTCGAAATTTAGATTAAATATTTAAAATATTTTATGCCAAAATTAGTTCAAAATATTCATTTTATCAGCAAATTTTCTTTTTACCCCTGCATCTTTTACATGAGTATATGTAAATTACTCAAACTAAGTTAAGGTTTACTTTTAGTCAGAAGAATACTTTCGGCAACTAAGTTTTTCAGATCCATGCTTTTATTCTTTATGAGAGATGAATTCTTCTTTTTTGAATTCTGAATTGTTTGTTTTTGTTATTTTATTATTAATTGTTGAGTCTAACTATTGTCTCGAGAATGTCTTGGTGAGCTTGCAATCGAGATAAATTGAGCAGATTTATCTCCTGATAGTAGTTTTGCTAATGGAGATCGAGCTGATTAAACTTTTGTTTCAATTTCCTTTTTTTCCTTAATTATTGATGATTCGCTCATGCTTTAACACTGCTCTAATGCAGATTCTTCATCAATTTATGTTAATTGGCGTGGTTCTGCGATGGTCTTTTCATCTAATACAATTTAATGGTTGAAGGCATTCCAAATATCATCGACAACAACATTTACAATCATTTGTAAATTTGCCTTAAAAATGTTTGAATTTAATTTGTAATGTTCGGCCAATTTGAAATCTTTGAGAGGTATCTCTTTCTAGATTGCCAATTTGAGTAATTCCTAATTTTTAAAAAGAAGTACTTGTATCGTATATGAATGTTCTTGTTGAAAAATTTCTTTAAATAGAGCATAAATTTTTTCAATGTATGTTTGGGCTAGTCGATTAAAAATATTGTCAATTTCTAAAAATTTCTAACTCTCTCTTTGAATCCTTAGGAAGTCCAATTCCTGCATTTATAAAATATCGTTAAAAAAATTAACAAAATAAAGGAACAGAATAATAAATATCAAGAGATTGCAGGTAAGTTCGTACTGGGTAAACTCTGATTTCTATGATTTCTTTTCTGCATTGGAGATGACTCCTCTAATACAGGGAGATGACTTAATTAACTGACACGTCTTAAATTCTTATATGGTGTTTCTTCCTAGGAACTTCGCCGGTTCTTAAGCTTCACTTAGTTAGGTAACTCCCTCTAATATTCCAGTAATATTTTTCCGATAACATTTCTGTCAGAATAGTTATGTACCTTGCGATGTTTAACAGCATAGTTGAGGGAATACTATTGTTCTTTAATTAATATAAAATTACTTAAGATCATTTCTTATTCAGCTAAATACTGAGATATTCTTGTTGGATTTGGTGAAGATTATTATGAGCCAATTGTAACTTATCTTTATCTTTGAATTGTTTCCTATGTGTCACTTTAGTGAGCTTCTGTTTTGTATTTTGGAACGCTATAATTAGCTTTTGGTAACATAGACATAATAGAAATTTAGTTTTTAGGGAATACAATAGTATTCAACAATTTGCTTTGTTCCTCAATATTTTATGTTTTAAATTTGCTAAAATAAGGTAGTTCAGTTAAAGCAAAAGAGGTTGGTCTTAAGGAAGTTTAAACTTACAACATCATTCGAATGATATTTGATAAATCTTATGTATAATTTCCAGGTATTTTTGGGTAAAATCCTTTGATATTAATAATTTTACCTCTTACAACTTTTTTATAGAGTCCCTCCATATCATCAGCCCTAAAAGGGGGTTTTAAGGCTGCCATCTCATAGGTTACACATCCTAAAGACCATACATCAGACTTTTGATCGTATGGTTAGTCTCTCCAAACTTCTGGGCTAGCATAATAAGGAGTTCCAGTTTGAGTGTAGAGTAAACCTTTTTTTGCAACCTTAGAGACATTCATATCTCCAAGTTTTATATCTCCATTTGATTATAAAAACACATTTGCACTTTTTAAGTCTCTATGAAATATTTTAAGATCATGAAGGGCTCTTAGGCCACTAGCAATCTAATATACTGCTTTCATAATTTCACCTTCTGGTATTTAAGTACTAGTTTTGAGGCTTTTTTGTATCTTTTAGAATAAATCACCATTATCTGCAAGTTCCATAATTATGCTGTTACTCATAAATTTATAATTACCATAGAGAGTTGGAATTTACATCAATGAATGCTTCTTTGTAACTAATGATATGAGGATGTCTAATTGAAGCAAGTATCCTCACTTCATTTAAAGCATTCTATTTCTCTTTTTCACTAAGATTAGTAAGATTAACTTTCTTGAATGCATACTCGGTATTGTCTTCTATTCTCTTTACCTTAAACACATTCGAATAGGCTCCCTCGCCTTCAATATAATTTGGTACTACCTAATTTAGTTAGAATCTTGAAATCCTTCAATGACATTATAATAATTAAATTTATAATCATTTAGACTTCTTGCCACTCTTAGCTGCACTGCCCTTAACAGCTGATTTCTTAACTGCAGAGTTCTTAACTGCACTTTTCTTGACTGATTTTTATGTGCTCTTTTAACTAGATTTTTTTGCGGAATCCTTCTTTGCTGAAGCTACTGGAGTTTTAGGGGCAGCATCTTTGACAGGAGAGGCAACTGGGGCTTATTTCTTAATTCCTTTTGTTGCTGATCCAGTTTCTAGGTTATAAATAAGATTACTTTTTGCTGATTTGCTTTGACTTCTACTATTAGCTCCCTTTGCCATATTATATTATTAATTTTCAAATTGAACAATAATCCCTGTTTTTGTATTATAATTAAAATAAATTTAATTGGTTCTTTTCTATAAATTTTGAATATTAAAAAAAAAATATTATTTCAATTCTCAACTATCTTATTTCAAGTTATTTGCAACTTAAATTGTAAACAAATTCACTCTAAAAAATGTTTAATGATTTATATATGTTTTTATTTCAAGGAATAGTAAAAAGGGAATGGATATTTCATTTTAGGGGAAGCCTGAAGTATAAAGAAAAACAAAGTTGAAAACAATTTTTATTATTTCAAAAAAAAGAATCAAATCTCAACTTGTCTATTATCATCAAAATAGGGATATTTTATATCAATTTCTAAATAAAATAAATTAAAAATGGGTTCTCAATGTTGTAATGCTCAAACAAGATCCTTGAATAATGAGATAGTTAATGAAAGCATCAAAAATAGTTCACTATTCAAGCATTCCATACACAGTATGCATTTTACCAACAAAATGCCTTGTAATAATGATGAAATTCTCGAATTGAAAAAAGAAGATTACATTGAAATGGCTCCAGATGTTGAAAATGCCAACCAAGTCAAAGAAATAGAGTAGGAAAGGTATAATCAGGATGTTTCTCAAATTACGGTTGCTTAGGATTTGAAGTCAATAATGAATTCTCATGTTTCTGAGGAATAAAATGGCCAAGAAGGTCATCAAAGAAGACCAAACATTGCGATTAAGAGAAAAACTGTGACATCTCTTGGAACAGTGAAATTAGGAGCTGATGTTTTTGTAAGTTTGAAGCAGGGAAGCATTGGGAAATATTATTCAACTGGTGCAGTTCTTGGTTCTGGAGCGTATGGAAAAGTATGGAAGGTGACTCACAAAAATACTGGTTTATTATTGTTTTTAAGATTTAGGTTTAGTAAGAGCCATGAAACAACTTAAAAAATCTGCATTGATTAATGAAGAATAATAAAGATTATTTGCTGAGATGAATATTTTAAAAAATTTAGATCATCCACACATAGTGAAATTATACGAATTATATCAAGATCAAACAAACTATTACTTAGTGACAGAATATTTGAGTGGGGGTGAATTGTTTGAAAGGATAAAAGCTATGACCTATTTCAGTGAGAAAAAAGCAGCAGAATTTATGAGGTAAATATTGTCAGCAGTTGTTTATTGTCATGAATAAAAAATAGTTCATAGGGACTTGAAGCCGGAAAACATACTTTTTGTGAATGAATCTCCGAATTCTCCATTAAAAATAATAGATTTTGGAACCTCAAGAAAATATGATTCAATGAAGAAAATGACAAAAAAGCTTGGAACAGTATTACTGATATTTATTTAGCCTTACTATATTGCCCCTGAAGTTTTGAAATAAGATTATAATGAAAAATGTGATGTCTGGTCCTGTGGAGTAATACTATATATCCTTTTATGTGGATATCCACCATTTACTGGGAAATCAGAGAAAGAAATAATGAAGAAAGTTAGTGAAGGAAAATTTGAATTTGATTGTACACTAATTTATTAAATTAAGTTCAGCTGATGATTGGAATCCGATCTCAAAAGAGGCAAAAAATTTAATTAATAGAATGTTACATGTCAATCCAAATTATAGAATATCAGCCAAATAAGCATTGAATGATTCTTGGATCATTAAAAATGCTGGATCTAATACAGCTACTGCAAATATTAATTAGAAGGTCCTTGAAAATTTATAAAAGTTTTAGGTAAAATACTTTTTTATTGAAGGCAAAATCAATTTTCTAATAGGCTGTTTTTTCTTATATAGCATGTTAGATGACAAATTAAGTAGAATAGGATGAACTGCTTAAAACATTTTAAAGTCTCGATAAGAATAGTGATGGAATTCTTTCAAAAGCAGAATTAATTGAAGGATACAATATATTATTTAAGGACAAAGAGAAAGCAGAATAGGAAGTCAATAAAATATTATAACTGATTGATTTGAATCAAAGTGGTCAAGTTGATTTCTCAGGTATCCTTTGCATTAATCATTAGAATTCTTAATGGCAGCTATGAATCAAGAAAAATTAGTTTCAGTCTAAAAAGTCAAGGCAGCATTCAAGATATTTGATGCAAATGATGATGGGAAAATTTCTAAATAAGAATTAGAATAAATGATAGGAGTTTTAGATTAGGATTTATGGGAATAGATCCTCGAAGAATGTGATGCCCAAGACTATATCACCGAAAAAAATTTTATTAACATCTTACTTCTATAAAAAATTTGAATAATCTATATTTTGATATATTGATCTATAAAATCATAATTTTGTATATATCTATAACTGAATAACAATATAAATGTGATTAAAGAGATGTAAAAATATCTCTTATTTATATGATATTATATAATATTTTATTTATGAGTGTGAGAAGAAAATCTAATAAAATGATATAAATAATTTGTTCAAATGAATCAATAGTCTAACTCGGATATAACTCTGTAAGAGAATCTTTAGCGCCTCAGCAATCTTATGACTTTAAAAAATGGAACCAAGGATGAAAAATAAGAAACTAAAAAAGACTCATTAAAGAAAACAATATTTCTCAATCTCAGGTCCTTTTAGAAGCCTTCACCCATAAAAGCACTCCCGAAAAAGGAGAAGGAAAAAATCATCCCTGAAACCACACTACTTAATGCTAGACTCCCACGACGCTGACCTAGCCATAAATAAATAGACCTCACTCACTCAATATTTTTAAATTTAAGGAGAGTATGGGGAAGCAAAAGGAGTTGCTATTGAAAAGCTTGAGACCAAAACAATCAGAAACATCAATAAAATTAGAGAAATCTCATTTCAAGGACTGGGTTGGATTAACTGTCATTGATCGAAATGAATTATTCTTGAAGAAAAAATAGGCTAAATTGTCAATTCTAAAGGAGCAGAAAGAATAGGAAGCATTAGGTCAATGCACTTTCACTCCAAAATTATCTCAATATATTAAGTTCCAGAACACTTAATCTCAAATAATTAGTAAATCATATCTTGATCTGTATAGATAAAAACAGAGTAATAGTGAAAAATTATATTGATATCAATATCTATTTTTGTTATTTGCTGCCATAGTCTTTCTTTCTTATCTCATACAAGCATCTTGATACAATCTCATATGTGCATTAGATTTAGAGTTTTCGCGCAATGTATTGTTTTCTAATTATATAATAGATATACTTGAATCTTAAAATAGAGATTTATTAATTGAGGATCTTGAGTTCTACTGTCTTAATTTTGGAATGTTGGGACAGTATTTTTGGGCACTCTTTACTGGAGGAGGGACATTTTCTTATTCTTCTGGTATCCATCTGTTTTTAATAAGGCTCATTTATCTATAATATAATTGATAATTACATAAATCTTAAAAAAGAGTCATCTTCTTCATCCTTATTTGGTTAAGGTATGACTGACAAACATACTGTTTGATTCGATATTTGTAGATTTGGCTACTTTTAACTAGGTTGTTATTGTTTGACTTCAGGTTTGACTTCTTATTTAACTTCACTACTATTTCTTTTATCTAATTCTTATATCACCTTATTAAGTATCTACTCAGTCATTTAATCGAAATCTAAATTTCCATTGTGCTTTTGTGGAGATTTATATACAAATGGCAGTTGTTGAGAAACATTTTAAGAAGTTTATTCTGATTATTAGGATAAGCTTGACTGATAGTGTTAGTTGAGATAATGAAAGTTTATTCTAGCTGAAGGGACCTAATCTAAATCAATTTGTTTGGTTTGAGTTGTCTCACTCTAAACTTACGCCTCTCTTGTCGTATAAGAAGATTATGTATATGTTGAATTCTATCTGAATGAATTTGGGATTGAATTTCTTTTGAAAGAGGAATCTGTGTAAATTTCAGTATTCTCTGTTTATGTGTCGATTGATTGTCTATTTGATTTTAGTTGTGTAATCTACTTAATTGGGATAGTTTTTTTTTAGGACTATTGATAAGCTTGTTGCCTTGCCTATTAAGCTTACTATTTCCTGAAGTTGATTATAAAGTCTCTTATTGATGGGGAAACTTCATCCCTAGTTAACTTTTAGTCATTTTATTCCTCTTAATTCATATATTCGTTAAATGTTACAAAAAATAATATTAATATGATCTAATAAACAAATGTAGTGATAGAGGATTCCGTAAAGGAAGTCTTTGATTTTTTATCAAAATTTAGAACAAGCCCCTACACAGGGCTTTTAGTAACAGGAAAACCAGGAAATGGTAAGACATTTATTTGTAGGCACTTTGCTGAAATTTAAGGATACTTAGATCTTTATTTCAATTGCTGCAATGAATTTCAGAACATCTAATCCTCATAGATGATCTAGAGAATTGTCAGTTCGAGAGATTAGATTGTGTTTTTTGATGAATTGGAATATTTTAGCTTTTAAGAAGTGGAGAAATATTATAAATTTCTCCAAATAATTTAAAAATGCTAAGAATAAAATCACAAATTAGTATTTATTACACAAAGTCCGGAAAAATTGGATCTCCTTCCCTCTAAAGTTCCCTATAATAAGGCTTTAGTTATGTCCTTGCCAGAGGCGAACTTCAAGAATGAGTTCTTTAAAATAAATATCCCTCAATTTATTGGACTTACTGGACTGACAGACTTTTACACTATTGCTGATCTTGTTGTACTCACAAGGAATGTGAGCATGGAACCTTTAAGAAGAGCTATGAAAGCTGAATATTTTAATGTAATATAATTCCGCCAATTTTAGTTAACTGAAGGAGTGTACTAGGTAGCTGAGATTCCAGATGAGTCATCCGTAAAGTTAACATAGGAGGAAAAGATAGAAATGATTAAGGAAAATAAGATCCTCATATCCTTAAATCAGAATGATTTTAGAAACATAGTGAGTCAAATTAGACCATCATCATATTGATATAATCATTTTAAGTAATCCCCAATATTATAGGCCTTTCCATTTATTTGAGAAAGGGCCTTTAGTAATTCATTTATATTTTGTTCAGTGGAATGTTATTACACTTCTTCATCTGTTTCACAGTCATCATCTTATTACAAAAATTTATAATAAATAGTACTCTTTTTTTTAACTTCCCCGCCATTTCTTTGGGAAAGTCCAAATACTTTTCATTATAACATGGATAAGCAACGTACTTTTATGTTTTGGGTTAAAAAAATTTTACATCAGGAAGTTTGCCTAATTGTTGAATTGGTTTTGGTTTGTGATCTTATTTCGTGTATTACTTGAGAGTGTCATAATTAGTCATGTCTTAGAGCTTTCTAAAACCATTGGGATGAGCTAATTTAGTGGAATAGTTTGAACTAAAAAAATGAGCGTAAATTGTTTTACTTGTTTTCTTTTGATTGCATTATAATTTAATTAATTATATCAATTGTCCTTGAGCTTGTTCATGAGTCTCTTACCATGTAAGTAAAGCATGGCTTCATCGTATGTTTGGGGTTGAATTTCTGAAATTGGAACTGATGATTTCATGGCCAAATACACTTCAGATGTCTTGTGAGTTGTTACTTTACTATCATGGTAATTCAGGACATCCACTTACACTTAAATAATCATCACATCATCTTCAACATAGCATATTCTTCCTGATTAATTGATGATGCTTCCAATTGCAACAGGTGCAAGGAATGTTACATCAAAAATGTGTATGATATACACATCATTACCAAATGCATGTTTAAAACCAACTAACCATCCTAATTCAATGATTTCTTTCATAATATGACCTCCGAAAGCTTTACCATGTAAATTTCTATCTTAAGTGTGCATCATAATATTTTTTTCTAATCTCGTTTCATTGATTGATATTTTATTTTCTTTCTTCTTCATTATTTGATGTAGAAATTATGATTCATTGTATGTTGGAGGTTCAAGTTGTAATTTTTATTCTTAAATTCTTCTTTTTTGATTGAATGATCCTAACTCTTTTCTTATTAAACAAGAATCTTTTATATCTGGATTTGTTTCATCAAGTAGTTAGGGGACAGGATACGCTTATCCATATTTTTCTGCATCTCTTGAAACCATGACGAATGATACTGTTGCTGCTATTTGATTATCTTAAAATAGATCACTATTCACTTCAATCGAGGATTTTCCAACATATGAAACATAAGCATTCATAGTGATATCCTTGTTGTAATCTACATATATGTTTAAATATACCGAATTCTTGCTTGTAAAACAAAAAATCATAAACTCCTAAAGTTGCAATTGTTATGGAACGACTTGAGAAATCAGTGTATGCATGCTTATATCCAACCATGCCCACTAATAAGTCAAGTACTTCAAGCAATCTTCCTATTCTTGCATATTTAGTTGATAGCTTGGTGAATTAAGTACGTAATCTTTCATTTTAACCGATAGGAATACGCAACTAAGTAAAGGTGTTGCTACTTGTATTATATTCTTTTGTTGTAGGAATGGTTTTGTATTAATCTTTCAATTCAAAGAGCTCGAAGTTGTTTTAATTTGTGAAAAAAACAGGTACCATTTATTGAATATTGGAATCAGATATGATTGGTTTCAGTTAGTCTTCTCGAAAATGTAAGGCTAGTTGTTTTGCTCGTATTTGAGCTAATTTATTTGCAAGCAAAGAAAATTTAGAAAAAGCCATTAATTATATATGTAATAAGAATAAGATTAAAATAATCAAGCATTATCTATTGCAGCCTTTATTTCATAATTGGTAGGAAATGCTGCAGAAAAGATTGGTTCTGGTTTTTAAGGGACCATATATAAATTGAACAATTAGGCTTATAAGATAATAAATGAAGAATATCCATATTGGAGACAAACTTTGGTGCCTTTATTTAAAGTAAGCATATATTGATCCTAGAATGAAATAGAGCACTTAAGGGCACTTAATTTTGGAATTTGTACAATAATTCCACCTTTTTTCGAACAAAAAGCTGATAGCAGGGGTTATTGGTTTTCGACAGCATATATGAATAAAGGAGATATGTCGAAAGCGTTAAGACTTCACAATTTTGAGGATGCTTTTCTGTATCCAGAGCTCATAATAGGAATATTTTTTGACCTAAACAAAATATTGAATTTTCTGCACCAATAAGGTGTTTATCACTATGATATCAAACCTTAAAACATATTATTGAATTAAGATTTTGGATTGTTTCAAAAACAAAATAAACAACCAATACCATTTGTGGATGCAATCATATTAGTAGCACGTCGTTTTGGATGTGATCTCAACATTAATCAAATAAATGATCTCCTAAAAAACAATGAACGAGATTATCTAATGTAATAGAGTATATTAAAAGAGATGAGTAACGGGAATGAAACAATTGAATTTAGTTAAATTAAATACTAAGCTACAAAATTTTAATTAGCATAGCTGCTTCACTTAATAGTATATGCTACCCAAAATACAAATTTCCATCCTGAAAATATTTATATAAAGCGAAAGTTATCTCTTGTATTGTGTGATTTTGGATTTGCAAGTTAAAGACTTGAAGTTGATGGTCGAGGTACTCCTTATTTTAGACCTCCCTTCATGATACTCTAGCCATAATTCCAGTAAATAAATTTACAAGAAATAGCGAAATAATGTGATTTGTTTTCATTTGGTATTACTATATTTAATTTATTGTGGAAGAGTTAACGATTTCAAGTCCGAAATCCATTTGAATTTAATTAAATGTAGGTACAAATCCTCCTAGAGGAGATTCGTAATTAAAATCCAGGATTTGTAATAGCAATTAAATCTAATGAATAAGCTCAGCATTTATTCTATTACTGGAATATAATTAATTGTTTAAACTAAACACTTTAGACAAATATACAACATTAAGTAAAAGTGTTAATAAGAATGTTACTTAAGTTAATTACATTTAGTTTTAGGAATACTGAAAACTTAAACAATTATGCTGCAGATATAGAGTAGTATAGAGATCATATTAATGGATGGCAAAATGCATTGTTGTACTATATAGATAATAATTGATAATAAATAATATGAATTTACAAATTTTTTTATTAACCTTAGTTTCTGCATTAGAAATAAATCTCACAAATCTTCAGCAAGTGTATTATAGTATGCCAGTGATGACAAACAATAAAACATATAACTTAATAGTTGATACAGGGAGTTAAATTATGTGGATAAATGGAAATCAAACAGGAAAAAGAAACTATTTTGAATGTGATAATTGTACATTGATTTAGTCACCAGCAAGTATTAAGTATGGTGTTGGAGAAGTTAAGGGAAATATTTACAACAATAAATTCAATATTATTAATCAATCGATGGCACTTAATGTATTGTAGGTTTAAGAAATAGAATCACTTAACGATTTGCTAGCTGATGGATTGATAGGCTTCAATAAGCCAACTTAATAGAATCCAGATAGTTTTCTGTAAAAACTCTATGATTTGAAAATCAGTAATTCGAGAGCTTTTGGCCTATTTTTGAATGATAAAAACTGTTAATCAAATTCTGTGCTTACACTTGGGGAGCCTAACAAAGATCATTATTATGGTGAATTACACTATGTTGATTCAAATGAGAGTGATTTATGGTATTTTTATTCTGGATCTATTGAAATTGCAGGAAATAATAAAAAGATTACTTTAGAAAAGTTTAAGCAATAAATGTTATTGGACAGTGGAACTTCAAAGATATTATTCCCTAAATATAGATTTGATTAATTGCATAACATTTTGAATGATGACTTTGGTCTGGATTGTGAAGTGATCTCCCATAATGAATTTAATGAATTAGTGTGCCCATATAGTGAAAACTATCCATCACTCTTTATTAATGTAGGAAACATGAGTCTTTCTTTAGTGAGTCAGGATTACGTGCAGTATTGCTCTTACAATTATTACCTGTAATAAAAATGCTACTTGAGTTTTCAATAAGTTGATAACACAAATGAAATAATATTGGGAGTCACGTTTCTTTAGAAATACTACACTCATTATGATGGAGATAACAATAGAATTGGAATAGCTCCATCAATGAATTATTGTAATATATTAAATTATGTAGAAAAGGATAAACTGTAATTGAGTTAGTTGGGAAATCAGTACAATTATAATATGCTGTGTTTTTCGCTCTTATTTACGGCAGCATTGCTAACATCAATTTACATAATTGTAAGAATATTACTTAAAAAATCGATTCCCCTTTATTTATCAGTACTGGAGAAGTCGTCTTCAAGATCTTAGGAGTAGGAAATGGAAGCCATAACCCTTAAAACATCATCTAATAATTAGATTTCTTGATTTATTAATTGACGTAATATTTAAAATAAATGGCATTTGTTCTAGAAGCACTTCCCTATGCTTAGGATGCATTGGCTCCCCATATCTCAGCCCAAACAATCAGTTTCCATTATGGAAAGCATCATGCTGGTTATGTGGCTAAACTCAATGAACTCACCAAAGGAACCCCCTACGAGACTTAATCTTTAGTTGAGGTAGTTAAGAATACTTATGGAAACCCAGCAACAGTGGCAATTTTCAACAATGCTGCCTAAACATGGAATCATACGTACTTGAAATAATAATATCTTAGATTTTATTGGAAGAGTATGAAGTAAAATGGTGGTGGTCCAGCCACAGGATAAGTGAAGGACTTAATTCTCTAGAGTTTTGATTCTTTGGAGACATTCACAACAGCTTTCAGAGATGCTGCTTTGGGATAATTTGGATCAGGGTAAGATATTCTTAAATCTTAGATGGACATGGCTTGTTGAAAAGGATGGAAAAGTCAGTATTGTGAAGACACCAAATGCTGATAACCCTATCACATCTGGTTTCAATCCCCTTATTGTATTGGATGTTTGGGAACATGCCTATTACTTGGACTATTAGAACAAAAGAGTGGACTATGCTAACATTTTCTTGAATAATTTGGTGAATTGGGACTTTGCCAACCAAAACCTAGTCAACAAAGCACATTTGTGATTAGATATTAAATATAAATATGAGACCCTCTTTGAATTATTTGAGACTGCTAAGAAATTAACTAGTATTGAGTGCCTCTGTTGTAGGTCTCACAAACCTTACTTAATCCAACTTTTGTACATCAAAATCTCTATTCTTTAATTATGGAAGTCATATGATTCCTCATCCAGAGAAAGCTCATAAGGGAGGAGAGGATGCTCTATTCGTAGATTCTAAATTACTGGCAGTAGCAGATGGCGTAGGTGGATGGGCCGATGTATGAGTGCAACTAAATAAGCTTGGTGTTGATCCAGGATTGTATAGCAAGCAACTTTGCAAAAAGTTAGGCGAGGCCTTTAAGTAGTCTCCAGGGGATGTGAAGAATCCTAAGAAGTATATCATAGCTGCCCATAAAGTGACCAAAGAGGTAGGCAGTACAACAGTTTGTGTAGTGTCATTAAGTGAAAGAGAAATGAAGTCTTCATTGGTTGGTGATTCTGGGTATGCAATTTATCGCAAACAATAAGAGAAATATGAATTGATTTTCAAATCTAAAGAGTAATAAAAGTCCTTTAACTTTCCATATTAAGTAAGATAACCGTGATTATAAGATTGGAAGTGAAGGAGACAATCCGAATGTTGCCAGTGAAGACAGTCATCAAGTACAAGTTGGTGATTTGGTTGTTTTGGGTACAGATGGTTTATTTGATAATATGTCTGCCTCTTAAATATAAGTTGTGATTGAAGATGTCACAAAATCCGGAGCTACTGATCCAGGGCTTTTGGCAAGATCAATTGCATCCTATGCATATAAACTTTCTCTTGATCCAAAATACAACTCACCTTTTGCTTAATCAGCAAAGCTTCACAGATTGAGGTTCATGGGAGGAAAGAGTGATGACATTACAGTGGTAGTAGCATTCATAGGTGAGTAATGAGTTTTTGATTGAATTCGATTTTATATGCATTTAAATTCACATATTTAAGTGGAAAATATTCCATCGAAGGGTTTTATTAATTAATAATGGATATAGAAAAAAAGTTTAGTCACTGTGGGGATTATGCTATCCTCAAAACTCTCGGTTCTGGATTTCATGCAAAGTATGTAATTATACGAATTTAGAGTCAAAATGGCAACTAAAGATGGTTAAAAGGTAGCAATAAAGATCTTTAAGTCTGAACATTCCACATAAACCAATATCAAAGCATTAGCTAATGAAATCAACATTCTCAAAGGCTTAAAGCACCCTAACCTAGTGAATTTGATCGAATATAATGACTCACTCCCCTACAAAGTATAGTGATTATTTAAAAGAAAAAAAATGGAACTACAGAACCTCGTGTGTGCATTATCTTGGAATTAGCTTAGGGAGGGGAGCTTTTTGAATACATCGCCTAATCTGGAAGATTCCTACCTGAAACGTCTAGATTCTATTTTACTTAACTACTGAACGCCCTTCTTTACATGAAGGATAAAGGTGTGTGCCATAGAGATTTGAAATTGGAAAACATTCTACTTGATGAAGGCTTTAATTTGAAAGTGGCTGATTTTGGATTTGCTACACTCTTGGCAAGAGGCAAGTTAACATCACATTTGGGTACCCCAGGTAGATTTTATCAATATATGTAGGTTACATGGCTCCAGAAATTGTTGGAAAGAAGGAATATGATGGTACACTTGCTGACGTGTTCTCAGCTGGTGTTATCCTTTTTATTATGCATGCTGGATCTCCTCCATTTTCAGCAGCAGCTGATAAAGATCCATACTTCAGATTATTCCTTACAAACAGATAGGAGTAATTTTGGGCTACACATACTAAATTCAAGGGAGGAAATCCTGAATTCTTCCCACAAGAATTCAGACATTTGATTAATGGAATGTTGGCTCCTAATCCAGCTTAGAGATTTACACTTGAATAATGCATTAATCATCCTTGGTTAAAGGGTCAAACAAACACATATGAGCAAGTGAGAGCTGAATTGGCAAAGAGAAAAGATGTTGTTGAGAGAGAGTAAGAGAAGGAGAGAATGAGAAAATAAGCTTAAAAACAATAAAAATAAGGTATATTGTATTTTTAATTTAGGTTAATAACCAATTGGCAGATTTAGATCCTCAAATACTGGAGAAGAAGTTGATTTCACAGATATTGAAACTAAATACAATTTGAGATTCGACAACAGAAAAATAAAAACCATTACTCCAACAGGAATGTTGAATGAAATCTTCAGTTTATAGGATCCAGAATATTTATTCTGTTATCTTTTGAAGGAAGCAGAATAATTTAATGGAAGTGTCAATAAAATATTTGATGACAGATTCAAGGTATGATTTCTTTAATCGTAGATCAACTTTGACATCATTGAAGATGAGGAAAAAGTTGCTGCAGTTGAAGTGGAGTTATAAGCTATTCATGGAGATTCAGATAAATTGAGAGTCAATGTCAAGAAACTTGGAGGTGATTACTTCAAGTTCCATGATATCAATACCAAGATTAAGCAATTAGTTGAGGGAGTGTGATTGAAATATATAAACATAAATATATAATTTATGCTTAAATATGTTAATAATCCTTATAATATTTATATAAATATGGGAAATACTCAAAATAAAGAGGAAAATTATGAGGAGGTAATGAAAGCCTTAACATTCCTTTATGATTTTCAACACTCCTAATTGGGAAAAGTGAAAATCTACTCCTCATCAGTATGAAGCTCAATTTATTGTGAGGTGAACAAAATATTCCATTACTCTCAGATTGCGACATCATAGGCATAATTGGATTAATTGGCAAAACACTTTACGTTAAGAAAGCAATACAATCACACTAATATAGTGAGAGTGCTTTACATTTCTGAGTAAAGTTCCTTTTTGTGTTCAGATGGATCTTAAATTATAGTTTTGGGTGAGTATTTTCCTGGCTCTTTGTATTAAGAACATGAATATAAGTATTTTAGTATCATATTTAGCATTAACTCTAAGTTATTATTCAATGAATCAAGATTGTGGCATGTTATGTATTAGATAGTGTGTGGATGTGCATATTTAGAGGAGAAAGGATAATCACATGGAGATTTATGTTTAGAGAATGTTTACTTAGACAATGATGGTGGAGTGAAGTTGATTGTAATATAGTTTTCATCTAGGAATCTAACCTAACTCCAAAGGGTGAAAGTGCATTACATCGTACTGTTCATGATAATAAATTTGCACCTCTTTCTCCTGAAGCATTAGAATTATTGTAAGGAAAGGAGAGTGAGATTTAATATGACCCATATAAATCTGATGTATTTACTTTAGGTTTGATGCTTTTGGAATTGGCATCTTAAACATGTATTACAGGATATAATTAGCAATCTCTTAATTGTATGATTGGCCAACATTAAACATGTAACAATTGATTGAATTGGCATCTTCAATTGTGTAAAGAGGATACTCAACTGTTTTAAGAAATCTAATACTTCAAATGTGTGAAGTGAATTAGAATGAGAGACTAACATTTACAATGATAAGAGATCAATTGTAGCCGTTAGAGAGTCAAATATTGCAACATACTGCATTTTATAGGAGTGCATGATTAAATATTAAATATAATGAATTAGAAGTAAGTGGAGCCGTTTGGAGTAAGGGTGATTCCACTGAAATGGGTTCTGAAATTTGACCCGCCTATCATAGGGTTGGTTTACAAGTAACACTAGAAAGAGAAGAAAAAGCATCTCTATTAAATCTATTTGAATAATTTGATCTTCCTCACTAATCCAGAGGACATTGCAAATTAAATAATTTATGAGCATCCAGCATACCTAAATCATCGAATAGTGAAATATGAATAAGTAATGCTAATTTCATGCATAGCTTACTGGATTAGTGCGCAAGCTGATTGAGTACAAGAACTAAAAGTTATAGGAGATGGTCAAGTTTATGGAAGACCAAGATCAGCTTGTTGAGTATGATGATGCCGACTCGGAAGACGAAAAGTACAACAACCATTATAACCACTCTTTTTGATATATTTATTAATTATTTTTTATGTTCTTCCCCGAACAGGAGTACAAAAGCAGTAATAAGGTGAGAATAATCATATCATAGAGTGAAGATGAGTTAGTCAAGCTTACACTGGAAGAGGACCTTACTGAAACATAGAGAGCATATTACATTCTTACAAAAGGATAGCAACTTTAGAAATAATCAGTACTCAATATCTAATCATAGATTTACAATCAATTACATCGTATTCTCTTGAACCCAGATGCTTTTGATCAATTATTTGAAGTTATAATGTACTATTTCTTGTAAGTTGTAGAGAAGAAATTCAATAATAAGAGGAGGATAATCAAATAGCAGCAGCAAGATCATTACAAAAATTGATTAAATCAGGGAAATTGTAAACATAGGAGTTACTACAAATATATCATTTATGCACTCGCATTTTAAGAATTTGGTCATTACCTGTTCTAAATGAATGGGTGTAAACAATGAGTGTATTACTGCATAAAATGGGATTGGGGATGGTGGTTTAGGAAACACAATAACTAATCTTGCAATTGACTGATTCATCATAGCCGACTATTTGTAGATAGAGTATCGCCATTTTAATTGGTGCTGTAGTAAAGGTTATATGAATAGTATACTTAGCTTTTAGGCAAAGAAGTTCCTACAACATTGTTAGATAGAGCCAGACATTTATGTTCTGATTATGACAAAGAAGTTCGTTTAGTGATGGTGCAATCAGTACTATATTTAATTTGTACCTCAATTAACAGTGAACTGATTGAGATGTACCTTTTAGAGAAAATAATGGAGCTATATTATGATACAGATTCTGTAGTAAGAAATTCAGGAATGAAACTCTTTTTCAATATAGCAGAATATTTGTCACCAGAGGAAATTAAGAATAGATGTGTTAAATTGTTTTTGGATTAAATACAGAGCTAAAGTGATGAGAGTAAACTAGCTATGTCTTAAGTCTGTGGTCGTGTTTATAATTTAGTACATATATTTGTTAATTAGATTCATATGCACCTTTCTGAAAAATAGTAGAATACATTCCTTTAAATTTACAAGGAATATGCAAGGAATAAGAATGCAGAAGTTCGACTTAATTTTGTATTTAATTTCCCAGCCATTCTATCTATTTCTATAAAGAAATTTGATTTCTTTTAAGAATATTATCAACTATGTTGTTTAGATTAAAGTGAATAAGTCTAGAGATGTGTTCTTAGTTCATTTCATGAAGTTGTGTTGTTGGCAGAGAATACTGAGTTTCATATCAAATAGTTGATCTAATATATACACTCACAAAATTAGGGAATTCTTGAAGTGTTAGTAAATAAATTTTCACGAATAGTGAATGCATTCTAAAGCAATGTAACCTTAATTTTTATGCTTAGTCAGTAATAAACAATCTTTGCGTTACCCTCTCTTGAGTTGTTGGCTTAGTTATATAATAAATGGCCCCTTTAATCAGATTTACTTGAATAATTTTTAGATTGCCAGCAGATATTTACAGATTTTGATGCCTTCATTACAGCCCTGCTTAACTGCATTGCAAAAGGTATCCCTGGTACTAGGAAATTATGTGCCCAGAACATTGCAAAATACTTAAGTGGATCTACAAATTTAGTAAAAAGATAAAATTGTATCAGTTAAATTTATGAAACATTTTACAAATCTAATAGTTGTTTCAATAGAATAACATTCATAGATATTGTTGAATCATTCAGTCATTTGGTTTCAAGAAAATTATTCAAACAAATGGGATTTTTTGATGTACTGTAATATGCAAAAGATCCAGTTGTGAATGTGAGGATTAGATTGATTAAAGTATCGAATTATTTAATTTAGTCCCTTCCATAAATAAAGGTAAAGATAGAAAATGATGATTTGATCACTTAAGAGCAATTTAATGAGGCTGTTTAAAATTGTGTTAAGAGTGACACAAGATCTTTTCAATAAGTCATTTAATAAACTAAGGAAGAATTACTGAAACTATATGATGAAGAAGAGATAGTTAGGTTAGATCAGTAGATGTAGGCAGTGGAAGACATAATCTATCAAGCAGACTTAAAATAGAGATAATTCCAATTAGATGATATGGATAACAATATGAGTGATTATAAATACCGAAAGAAGTATCCCCTGAGTAAGACAAAAGTGCACAGCAACATAGGTTTGTAAAGTCAAACAATACTTGGAAGGAAGGAGAAATTGTAACTTTTATATAATAATATGTAGGAGTGCTGGAGGACTTTTATTCAAGAAAGCAGTTGTGGATCTGGAGGGAAACAAGAGTCCACTATTGGAAACTCAATAGAAAAAATCCAGAGTAATGCCTAAGAGTATGTGTGATGTGAAGAAGTAGTTCAAGTTACCAAGCATAAAGAAATGATGTATTGATATCTAATACACTTATTTTTATCAAATCAAAATATATTGCATCCTCCACAACCTTTGGCTGCAGGCTTTCTAGATGTCCTGTATTATTGTGAAAGTCTTTCCTCCATTTAACTCTATATGATTAAGTATCTGTATTTTTATCTTTCTATGTTGAGAAGATCACGATCACTGTTACCACGTCGTAAACATGATTGAGTTTCAGTAGTATTGCTGGCAAAACTTACATTCTATTTACGAGGACTGCTTGCTGATCTGAGACAGGATTTATTCATATATAAATTCGAAAATACTGGAATAATATGTGCTTTTATCACACTCATTTGACTGGCACATCCTTGTAGTCTACATATTCTCTTTGAATTTAATCCTTTGTAACATTGAGCATTCTAATTATGCCTCCTGAGGAGCCATCTCTATACATGGCATGAGCTACTGCATGTAAAACGAAGTGTCTTGCTTCTTGGAAAGACATATTTTCCTAACCATGATTAGAGAGATTACTTTATAGTTAGCATCGCAAAATCCCCAAATGAATGTACTTCCAGAACCCCCTAAACTCCATTTTTATTCAATCATGGATCCTCCTGGAGGTAATTAGAAAATTTATGGGCCTTTGTAGGGGTCCCAACCAGCGACAATGATGGCAGCAGATAGGGAACTTGATTAGATGTTTGAAATACTCTTTGTATTCGTAGAGGAAGTATTTGAACAAATTGGCAGCAGTCACAACAGCGGGAAGTCTGCCCAATTCTTATGCATGTCCATCAATGTAGTAGCGTACATATCTGCCAATTGTTTGAGTGTCTGCTGCTGATCCACTTCTGAGGCAAAATATGCGATCATGGACATAGTCGATCTTGTCTGCTGCTCTATCAGCAACGAATTATCTAAATTTAGAGGACGTTCTACCCTGAGGATGTTCGACTGTCAGCTCCAATGAGTAGACCACCATCATAGATTACAGCCATGATTGTTGTGCCTGTAGTCTCTGGCTCGAAGTGGTGAGGTTCTTAATTCATTATTTTAAATAATTTCCAGATTGGTATAGTAATGTCACATTTCATGAGATTGTCAAAAATCAATAGACTTATGAAGAGAGCGGAGTCCAATTAATAGAATCTCAAATTACAATATGCTCCCTATTTTAGAAGAGGATATGATTCTGATCCAACTGTGATTGGCAGATATGAGTATGATGTTTGAGATTGTTAGTTGGGCAAAGTTGACTCCTCCAAAGATGTTTACTATAGAAAAGGAGACAGAGAGTTTCTAATCAAGAAATGCAGCACGTTTCCCACAGTTGAGAGATCATTATAGAACTGAAATGGATTAGATGCTCGAATTCCTGAAATTAAAACACACTAATCAATTGAAGAAAACACTCTAGAATGTTAAGGGTAACAATCTTGATGAGAAGATATTCAGAACAATGGAGTACGATATCTCCAGTTTCTTACAATTATAGGGCGAATGAGTATATATAAAAGTAAGTATATTAATTAGTTCAAATTTCGACACTTTCCCAAACTTATATATTTGGAAGGGATAGCTTGAATTTTGGGGATAAGTATTCACTTAATTAAACTCTATTATTTCGATAAATAAATACTTCGAAGCTGGAGAGTCGTGTTCATCTATGAAGAAAGGATGTGCTAAACAATCTTCTGCACTATAACGAATGTTAGGGTCATTTCGTAGCATTGATTACAGTAAATCTAATGCATTATCATCTCTGATATGGGAGCTGATTCTAAAATTGCCTCTTTGGTTATGGGCCATATCATCAAAAACTCCTTTTCCTGATAAGAGCTTGTGGAGTACTACACCCAAACTAAAGATGTCACTTTTGCTGGTAATTCTTTCTGAGGAAAAGACTTCTGGAGCAATATATCCTCTGGTGCCAGCTCTATTTCTAACTTAATCACTCTGCTGTGATAGGCCGAAATCAATAATTTGAACACCCTCTTTATCAGTTATTAATATATTGTCATATTTTAAATCTCGGTGCAAAATATTTAATTAATGCAAATGATTTACACCTTGATGCGTATTATTAATTTATACCTTCTAATACTTTTTGCATGACGTTTCTGATTACTGGCATAGGAATTCGATTGCTGTACTTCTCGTGGAGGGCATACAGGGATCCATGGCCACAAAATTCCATAACAATGTAATTATTGGGTTCATCTTGATAGTATTCGTCCATGGACAAAATACTCGGATGTGGATGGTTTTTCAATAATTTGAGTATTTCAACTTCTTGTGATTCCTATAAAATATAAAAATATCACATACATCACTATCTGGAATCACTTTGATTACTTTTAAATTTTCGCCCCGCAGAACTTGAAAAATCTAAAAAAATTAGACAACATCATACCTAACAATTTTAAGTGTTCCTAATCCAGCTTTTGAAGCTATACTACTCTTCCCACTCTACGAAAGGCATTTTACCGCTTAGTGCAGCGCGTAGGCGAGCTATGTTGTCTTTGGTCCCTTGAAACTCATGTCGTTTACACCCGAATATACACAATTCGAATCCACTGTTTTCAATTCTAAGAGCATATAAGATAAATTTACCCCCAATGGATGGCAAAAGAAGTTGAGAGAAAGTCAATAATTTTGGCCGTCTTTTTATCAAAGCCTTCGATCACCAATTATTTTTAATCGACTTTTATGGTGACTTTTATTCTTTCGGTAGTGATTTAGAAGAAGTTAGCAGTAAAGATACTTGAAGATGAGATATTTGCCATAGTTATTTTACAAATAATATTACTCAAATTAATTATGATTCTTGAATATATATACAAAAATTATAAAATTAATTCTCATTCCAGTTTCACTTTTTTGTTGGGCAATCTTTCGATTTGGTCATTTTAATTATGAAATTCTTCTTCATCTTTTCCATCATCTTCAAAATCACTTATTCTACCGTCCACTTACTCTAATAATTAAAACTCACTTTCTGCGGTTCCTTTGTCTAATTGGAAGGATAGGCAGCACATTTTCTTCAATTTAGTGACGTTCTTCAGGACATGGAACTTTAATATTGATTCTTTCTTGAATCCAGGTAGACATTTGATTATTCTCTCAGTGAATGCCTCTATCAATTATTCATCATCTTTCCCTTTAGCGAAGCCATAAACATGAATGTAGGGTAAGTCCACTCTTCCAGTTTTGTGGGTGAATCCTCTGAAGACATCTAAAAAATCAATGGCCAATACTGGCAGATTCATGTAGACGTGGTTGAAATGGAATTCTAATTCTTTATTGTAGATCTTCAGGACTACTTCTCTTGCATCCATGTTCAGGGGAGTCACCAAGTGCTGTAATTTATTTTCTTCAATGTTCTGTTTCAAGAATTTGTAGCATTCTGGATTCAGGTCATTGGCCATGCATACTGCACCTAGGTCTTTGGCTGCCCTCAGGGAGAAGGGTCCGATTCCGCAAAAGAGATCCAAAATAAAGTGGCTTTTGGTTAATTATTTAAGGAAATTGATAATTCTTTCTCTTTCTGAGTATAGACGAGTGCACCAATACACTTCTTCAAAATTGAGGTGCAGTTTTACTCCTCCTTCAGGGACTATTGCATTGTAGCAGTCCTTTCCTGCTAGTAATTCAAGTTAGGGGGTTCTGTATACGTTGTGAAGTTTTTCTGTCTTGTTGCATACTGTCTCTAAATGCTTATTTTTGTCGAGCAACACTTTGCCGATTAAGTATTTGTAAGGCAATTATTCTGGAGCCAGGTTGTAGTGTGCTATTTTGCCAATCATTTCATATCCTTGAGGAGGGGCTACATTTTTGGGGAGCAAAGCATCTAATACTTCATTATAGGTTAACTAATTAGAATTGCAAATACATCATCGTAACCTATTGTGACTTCCTTGTTAAAGAGAATACATCCATTTTCGTTTACAAATTGGAGTAAGTCTTCAGGGAATGGCTCTTAAAATGTTGTACATAGGGATTTAATATTTTTCTCTTCCTCTTACCATCTACTGCCCTTAAAAATGAATTTCTTAAATAGCTTCACAAAGGGTGAGATACTTTGAACTTGCATTTTTATGGCTGTGACTGTTAGAGTCTTTTTGAGACTATCCTTCAATTCCTAAGTTAAGTGCATTTATATAATAGTATTAAAATAATGGCCATTCTATATTCACAAAACAGTGTCATCATTCTTGGCACTCTGAAATTCATCGTACTTTGGAGCTGGAGGTCTTTTCCCACATAATTTTTCTCTTATAGCCTCTATTCGCCTAGGACTGCGAGTGAGGCCAATTAAAAGCACTGCCCCTGCAAATAGCGATGGATAGATATGAGACATATGAAATGTGTAATGTTCTCCAATCCAGTAATTTGTGTGATAGATGCAGAATGCAAGAATTACAATAATGTCATAATTTCTATGTTTTTGTGCATTAGGAACTCTGCTGTGCATAAGTTCCTTCATTTTTGGGAAGTAACGCATTAGGTAAAAAGTTGCAACTGGTACATAAAATGCAGCAAACCATACAGCAAAAAAGTTATCAATTAGGAGCAGAATACTATTGCCAAACATGACATAAATGAATGATTGTTTCATGTAGTAATCTGTTACAATGAGACTTTCTGCTGTAGTAAGAAAGGTGAATATATGTACAAATCTCCACTGTGAGGAGACCATCATGTTAAATAGTCCTATCCAATCAACAAATGCCACTTAAAGCATCACGAAATACACCAAAAGGACATACATAACTTTTGAATTGAAGGGGAATGTTAACAATCTCATGTATTCTACTTTTGGTGTCTTCGTTAATGCTACTTTGATACATCCAAGAATGAGTACTGTTACGAGTGCTGCATATTTAACAGTGATTAGAGGATAAAACATGTTAATTATTTCCATTAAACTTGAATATAAGAGAATATTACCTTCCCATAGCCATAACCTAAATTAGTAATCGATAATAGAGATCTTTCCAGTTATGTAGGATTATTGAGACAATGAGTATGAAAATACTCTATTAAGTGATTCGGTAAATGCTTGTGAATAGAATAATAGAACGACCCATGAATTGTAGACATGCAAAATTAATGACCATGAATAGTAACAAACTGAGGATCCTACCTATCTTTATTTAAAAAATAGACCCACTTTTGCATGAAATAAAGCTAATAGGGCGGTAATCATCCATAAGTATTGAGGTTGCAATGAGTCATAAAATTGTGTATCAATAATACGGATCCTAAAGTAAATGCTGGCGGCCTCTAGGATTAGAAAATCTAGGAATATGTATTTTTTTCTCCTTCTCGTTATTTGTTTATTTAACATTTATATATAATTATAAAATTTTTTTATCATTTGAATATTTTTGGATGTTGCACGAACCCAGTTGGATTTGGGGATTTGCTTCTGGCAGCTGGACTTAATGATGGTCTTGATTTTCTAATAGATCCTTCTGAAGGCAGTTGAAGAAACATCTTTTTTCGTTAAGGTGTTCTCACATCTGTATTGACCCAGGCATGAAATTCGACATCAGTGATTCGAGGACGTTGTTCATGGTTTTTTTGTAGCATTAGAGTTATTAAATCAATAGCTTCCTCACTTAAATTGTTGTGATGAAATTGAACTTCTTTATTGACAATGTTTGAGATTACATCCATGGGTGTTTTTCCATGGAAGGGCACTGTTCCAAATAACATCTTATATAGGATAACTCCTAAGGCCCAAATGTCAACACTTGTACTGACACGAGTGACTCTTCCAGTTAATACTTCTGGTGCCATATAATGAAGACTGCCAATGTTCATGTTGTCATTATTAGTAGGACATTGCATACCAGCAATACCAAAGTCTATTGCTTTAAGTTCATCTGATTCTGGAGAACAGAACAGTAAGTTTTCTAATTTTAAATCTCGATGAACAATGTTCTTTTGATGGCAATATGATATTGCACTTACAATCTATTTAAAGTACTTGCATGCATCTTCTTCGCTAAACTTTCCTCCAACAGTTCTTAATCTTTCAGCCAACTCTCCACCTTCTAAATATTCCATAATGACCACCATTTGAGTGTTTTGTAATGCATATGAATTATAAACTTTAACAATGTTTTTGTGAGTTAGTGATCGTAAAACTTCGGCTTCTCTGAAATTGAGTTCAATGTCCTATGCGTTACCTTACATCTTAATAACTTTAATGGCGACCTGTTCCCCAGTGATGCGGTGCTTGGCTAAGGTTACTCTTCCGAAACCTCCTTCACCTAATAACTTGACCGTTTCGTACTATGAATATGGTGATTATGGGTCAAAGTCCTCTAGAAGTTATTTATGATTTATACCTCCTTGAGATGCATAGAAAGATTAACCATCTTTAAAAAACTAAACGTCATCTTTGAATATTTCAACACCCTATTGTGTAAACAGTCGCATGTCTTTGAACTTTCCGAAACGCTGTTCCATTTGATTTTAAATGTCACTCCAGAGAGTGTTTTATGCCACTCTTAAATCAATGTATTTCGAGGAATCTCCGTTCAAGTAGATGCGAATTTCCTTGACGAATTAGATTGGAGAATCATCATACTCTTCGAACATCATAAGTTAATTATATTTTTTCAATCAACCATATTACAAAAGAGAGCACATCGTTTTCTTAATACTTTATGTCTGACCATGATTCTACTTCTACCAGATTGTAAGTGTAGAATTTAGTTGTCTCCTATCCTCTGTGGTCTCTATACCTTGATCAATGTGCCGAATTTTGATCTCTCATCCTAAATGTAGAGTTTTTCATCCCTAGAATACCTTAAGTAGTACCTTAATACAAAGGCAACATGTTTTCTACTGATAGTTATCTCACTGATCTTCACATTACTTTCATGCCCTCTTCCTATGGTCAACTGTTTTTAATCCATGAAATTGAGAACTAAAAGTGTTTACAATTAAACATCCTCCAATATTACGTGATGACTGAGATTCAAGTTATTGATATTGTATAATACAAAAGCATTGCCACCAACATAAATTAATGAAGGATAGTATGAACGACAAATTTCACAACTAACACTCTTAGAATTAATCCTAATTTAATAAACACTATACTCTATGCAATATTGAGTCTATCTAACACCTAGTTTTCCATCTAACCAAGTTCTCAAACACAAATAATGTACATATTTAGCAGATCCACAGCACTTACATAGTGAAAGAAGAGGATTATCCTGAGTTGCTGTATGATTTAAACAGACACGACATTACTCTTCAGGGTCACCCATGCATGAAGTGCAATTATCAATTTGACTTCGAACATCTTGATAGTGTGTTAGTTATATTCCTTGATGGCTACTAATGCTAATCACTTTTAGGACCTTTTTCCCCAGTTTGATAATATCATTTTACTTTATTTACTATTCATTCATTGACTGAATCCATAAGTCCTCTAAGCGATCCCTTTAACCCAACACAAATTATTCTAGCTATTAGCCTAGCACTACCATCTTCGATTTACACGCTCAGTAGCACTTTATTCCCTCCACTTGTCCTTCCCTCCTCTTCAAAATATACTTCATTCTCTATGCTTCTACACAAGGTTCCAGGTTGATTGATCACGAAATTCTTAACACGATGATTCTCTGATTCTCCATCAAATAATTCATAATTTGGTTTGTCCCAAGTTGTCACTGTCACTTCTAGTTCTCCCATTTTTATATAAAATTTTAATAATAACTTTAAGATTCACATACTTATAGAAGATTAAAATTATTTATGATTTATGAACTGATGCATATTTTCATTATATAATGCAACATTACCTATCTCTTTGAGCTCCTCCCCCTTATCCTGTATTTTTCTCAATCTCATACAACTTGATGAGACCTTCCCAAAGTCTTTTGCTCACAATTGCTTCAGTGACTCCGAACCTTGCTGAAGGTGAGATATCGGCTGTTCCTTCCTTGTCCATGGCGGAATGTTCTCCACCAACTCCTCTTGCTTGAAGTCCTAAAGATTTGGCAATATCCTTTAATTTCTTTTCATCGGTTCCTCCATTAGTGATATTGGGGAATTTTCCTAAAATTGATTGTCTTTTGCCTGTTCCCATATTTGTTGGGCATGTTGTAACAACACCATAAACTGGGTGTTCAGCAAATTGCAATCCACTCTTTTCAATACCTACTATTAATTCATGAAGTGATTGATCAACTTTTCCAAGATCATTGCCTTAAACAATTGAAATAATTCTCAATTAATCTTCCTCTCCAACCCAGATCATTTTTGTTTAATCATCACTTACCCAAATTCCTCTTCCGAATGGCCAATCTGATGCTACTCCTGAGGAAGTCAAATGATTGTCTGTTGTCATGTCATTAAAAAGAAAATGCTTTTCTCTCAGATCATCTGCTTCCTTATCAGAGATTTGATTTTTGTGTCCTGGGGTTAGAGAATGATATTTTCCTGGAATTCCGAAGCTCTCAAAAACTTCAACCATTTTGTTTTCAAATTTGATTCTCTCATCTTTGTCCATAGATGGTGGTAAGTTGAATCCCTTGACATTTCTGGCAACTCTGGCTCTCATTGAGACCTTCTCTAATTTCGGATCGATTTTGGTCAAGACATACTCACCAACAGGGATATTCCAGTCGTGTTCCTGTTTTGTGGATCCTTCGATTTTATGGTATTCTCTGATGAGGGGTTCTAAGTAAAATGAAAAAATATCATAATCCTCAGGTCTTGTGGCATAGACTCCAACTGAGCTGTCATCGTTTGCCAAACCACCCATCATGACATCTAAAAAGTGTTGTTAGTCTTCTTCTGACATTGTCTTCACCTTCTCGACAACCTGAGGTGTGAAAAACTTACCTCCCAAACTTTGCTTGACTTTAGCTAATTCTGTCCATCTGGCTTGAATTTTGGCAAAGTCAACCTTTCCTTAGTCATCCAAGTAAGCCTTTCGAGCATCTTCCTTAAAAACGCACTAATGCTACATTTAATAAATATATTTATTGTTATGTAAAATATCCAAACCCTTTTGAAGGAGATTTAATATTATTTTTATGACTTACTTGTTTATAAGAGGATTTTTTTATATCACTTAACTATAATAATAACTTAGAAATATTATCACAATATGTATAATCTTCAATATTATGTATTGAGTGTTTATTTGCTTTTTACAGAATGTTGTCTTAAAAAATAAATATAAATATATGATGCATCATCAAATAATATCTAAATTTAAAA
>JMSD01000001.1:673220-700609 GCA_000715435.1 Paramecium caudatum
TAAATATTAAAAAGTTCAATATAGTATTAATTAATTTCTTAAAATATAAAAAAATATAACTAAAAATATGCACATTATTAGAGTTTTCTGTTTATGTCGGAAAATTTTTACAAGTTTTACAATCCACATTAAATTTATTTTATATTATGAATAATGCATAAATCATTGAATGATGCAGCAATTCTATCTGTCTCCTCCTTAACCTGCTTGCTTTTCTAAATCATAGAGCTTAATGAGGCCTTCCCAGAGTCTTTTTGTCACAATGGCTTCAGTGACTCCGAATCTAGCTGATGGTGAGATATCGGCTGTTCCTTCCTTGTCCATGGCAGAATGTTCTCCACCAACACCTCTTGCTTGAAGTCCCAAGGATTTGGCAAGTTCTTTTAATTTCTTCTCATCAGTTCCTTATTTTGTGATATTTGGGAATTTCCCTAAAATTGATTGTCTTTTTCCTGTTCCCATATTTGTTGGACATGTTGTAACAACACCATAGGTTTGATGTTCAGCAAATTGTAATCCACTCTTTTCAATTCCTACTATTAATTCATGAAGTGATTGATCAACTTTTCCAAGATCATTTCCTTAAACAATTGAAATAATTCTCAATTAGTCCTCTTCTCCAATCCAAATCATTTTGGTCTCATCTTGACTCACCCAAATTCCTCTACCGAATGGCCAATCTGATGCTACTCCTGAGGAAGTCAAGTGATTGTCTGTTGTCATGTCATTAAAAAGAAAATGCTTGTTTCTCAGTTCATCTGCTTCCTTGTCACTAATGAAATTCTTATGACCTGGTGTTAGGGAATGATATTTTCCTGGCATTCCGAAACTGTCAAACACTTCTACCATTTTATTCTCAAATTTTATCCTCTCTTCTTTATCCATTGATGGTGGTAAATTGAATCCTTTAACATTTCTAGCAACTCTTGCTCTCATTGAAACTTTCTCTAATCTTGGATCGATTTTGGTCAGCACGTACTCTCCCACTGGGATGTTCCAATCGTGTTCTTACTTTGTTGATCCTTCAATTTTGTGGTATTCTCGGATGAGTGGCTCGAGGTAAAATGAGAAAATATCATAATCTTCAGGTCTTGTGGCGTAAACTCCAACTGAACTGTCATCATTGGCTAATCCTCCCATCATGACATCCAAAAAGTGTTGTTAGTCGGAGTCTGACATAGTCTTCACCTTCTCGACAACCTAGGGTGTGAAAAATTTGCCTCCCAAGCTTTGCTTGACTTTTGCTAATTCATTCCATCTGGCTTAGATTTTATCAAAGTCAACTTTTCCAGATGCATCTAAATAAGCCTTACGAGCTTCCTCCTTGAAAACGCACTTCATAAAAAGAAATATATATTGTAAATTCAAAAACTTATTCATCCTCTTGAAGCGTGATAAATATTTATTTATAAAATGCGCGTGTGATATATAATTTTTAAAAATACCTATAACTTATCAAATGAGTAGTTATTTATATTCCTAAAAATTATATATGTATGGTAGTCGAGCTTGGGTATTTATTTCCAGATTCACTGACAGTCCAATTTGAACTAATTTTTACTCATATTCTTTATTTATTTTTGCAAAGAGTTAATTCTGCTCATTTGTGTTAAGGAGAGCAAATTGTTTCGCAGTAATACCTAAAATAATAACAAAGTAAATACCCAAGTATTTTTCAGCTTCGGCAAAAATAATAACTTGACTTGAACCTGTGGCATCGCAAATCTTCACAGGTATGCTATAGTTTGTTTCACTTCCTTAATATTCAAAGCATCTTGAACACTTAATTAATGAGCGATTTTTTATTAATTTTTTCTTACATTTGCTACATGCTAGATAAACTCTCTTCGGTTCTAAGATGTCCAAAAATATTTTGCAAATTACTTCTAGTTAAATATTTTTAAATATTGATTATTAAGCCCTTTGCTTTAACAAATTAAGTTCTTCAATTGTATGTAATGATTTAGGAAAATTTTCTACCATCTATTCCTAATTATTGAAGTGCTTTATAATTAGAGATTCAATAATTATTGCTTTTTTATTGCTCTCTTTATATCTAATCTTTAAAGTTTTCTTATTTTGTTTAGTGTCTACGAATTCTTATAGCTTATCCTTGAATTATTGTTCCGAAGTCAAATTTCCCATGATTTTTATATATTAATTATTTAAATGTGCTATATGTAGTATAATTAATCACTAAATTTCAGCCCTTTATGAATTACATTTTCTATTGACATTGAAGAATGTAATCCTTTCAATAAGAATATTAGAAAAATAAATATTATTAATTATGAAACCAAAGATATTAGCATTTCCAGGTTGGGGAAACAATGCAGAAAGATGAAAATGATGATGGGTAATCTAGATGACCAACTAAGTAAATTCATTGAAATTGTATACTTGGATCCTACATATGAAACAGATAAATTAATACTTCCTGATAAACTCTAATAAATGCTGCCAGAAGATTGTAAATTTGTCATTTTATTGAGATAAAATTTACAGATGGGGAGATAAATATTTGTAAATGAAAGAAGATGTTCAATCTATTTATAACATAATTATTAAGGACTCGAATATTATCGGATTGATGGGTTTCTCTTAGGGCACTTACATAGTAACAGAATTAGCTTAAATGGCAAATTCAGATATTGAATTAAAAAAGAGATTATAATTTGTAATATTATTTTCGAGTAATGGATTAAAAAAGGAGAAGTAATTAATATAATAACATAAACTAATTAAAGTTCCCTCTCTACACACAGTAGGTACAAGGGATTGGCTTGAATTAGAAACTTGGATTTAGACAGTTGAATATGAGAATCCGAAAATTGTTATTACCTCTTCAAGTATGATATCAATTAATTAGCTCATAAAATTCCAAAATTCAGCAGAGATCAATAATAGTGTATAGTTGATTTTGTAAAATAAAGAATTATTAAACCTAAATTATGATGTTAAACCACAATTAATTTTAATTTATGAGAAAGAGCATCATTCGCATTTCATCTTGTCTTTTGTAAAGAAACTCAAACATCATGAGATTGAGTTCTCGTCCTAATTTCCTTTTCTGCACACTTAAACAAGAAAAGCACGAATTCAAGGCAGAGACTAAGAAATTGCTAGATATTGTGGCTAAGTCAATCTACACAGATAAGGATGTATTCTTGAGGGAATTGTTATCGAATGCATCAGATGCTTTGGAGAAGCAAAGATTTTTGGCAACATAGAAGGGAGAATAAGTTCCAGCTGATCTAGAAATAAAAGTAGAATTAGATGAATAGAAAAGGACAATCACGATTGAAGTAATCATTTGATCAAAATATTAGGATTCAGGAGTTGGTATGACTAAACAAGAAATGATTGATAACTTAGGAACAATTGCAAGAAGTGGTTCAAAACAATTTTTAGAATAAGTTGGAAGTTCAATGAATGATAAAATTATTGGTTAATTTGGAGTTGGATTCTATTCTTCATTTATCGTTGGAGACACTGTAGAAGTTGTCAGCAAAAGTGATAGATCAGAAAAAGCATACCTTTGGGTTTCTGATGGAACAGGAACATTTGAGATTTCAGAAGCCACAGATTTTTTCTAAGGAAGAGGAACAAAGATCATTATTCATTTGAAACCAGATTAAGCAACTTTCTGCAATAAATCAGAAATCTTAAAAACCATCCAAAGATACTCAAATTTCATAAACTATCCAATCCTGGTAAATGGTGAGAGATAAAATTTGGTGGCTGCAATTTGGTCAAGAAACAAGAATGAAGTTTAAGGTGATGAATACAACAAGTTTTATGAATACATCACAAATTCTAAATTGGCTTATAAATACAAATTGCATTATTCAACTGATGCTCCACTTTCAATCAAAGCATTACTTTACATTCCATCCTCTCATATGGAAAAATATGGAATGCAAATGGAAGACTTTGATATAAGTCTGTATTGCAAGAAAATATTAATCAAGAAAAACTGTAGAGAATTGCTTCCTCATTTTTTGAGATTCGTGAAAGGAGTTGTTGATTGTGAAGATCTTCCATTGAACATTTCACGAGAAGCATATTAAGATTCTGCTTTGATTGCAAAGCTAAAATCAGTGGTTGCTAAAAGAGTAATCAAAGAAATCGAAAATGAAGCATCTAAAGATCATGCCAACTATTTATCATGGTATCAGGAATTCTAAAACTTCATTAAGGAAGGGGTAGCAATGGATGACGACCATAGACCTTAACTTACAAAGTTGTTAAGATTTTAAACCAATAAATCTGAGGACTTTATTTCCTTTGATGATTATATCGCTAAATTGCCACAAGGAATCTCAAATATTTACTATTACCTTGCTCCTTCAAGACAATAAGCTTTAAGTTCTCCTTACATGGAACCATTTTAAAACTCAGAAATTCCTGTGATTATAACTTCAAACCATATGGATGAAGTTGTTTTCAAATAAATTAACGAATATGCTTCCAAAAAATTTGTTAATATTGAAAGTGATCAATCTGAAGTTGAAAAAGTTGTTTAAAAAACTGAAAGTGAAACACCAAAAGAAACAACAACAGTTGAAGCCACCTCTGTCCCTAATGATGAAATTACTCCATTCTGTTTATGGTTAAAGAATGAACTCAATCCAATTATTGGATAGGTTTAAGTTTCAAAGAGATTAAAGAATTCTCCAGCAATCATTGTTTCAGCTATTTCATCAGGTATGAGATAAGTGATGCATGCTATGGGATAATCTACAGTAAAAATTAAATTTAATTTTAGGATGACTTAAAGAACCTAACTTTAGAAATTAATACCAACAATCCAATTATTGCTAACTTAAATAAAATGAGAAAGTAAAATAGAGTAGTTGCATCATTGGCAAGTAGATCAATTTTGGATTCTTGTTTATTGTCCTCTGGTCTTTTGAGAGATCCAAAGGAAGTTGTGGATAGAAATCACAAGATTTTGAACTTACTTTTAACCTCTGAAATGTAAATATGATTAATATTTTAGAAATACTCCTTTAGTTGAAGACACTGGAGCATACAGAGAAGAAGCTGTTAAATCAAAGTAGGATAAAAAAGAAGAATTAGAAACAGAAATAATAATAGATGCCGAAGGAAATCCATAAGTTGTTAAAAAAAATTAAAAATGATTGCATTTGTATAGTATAGTAGATATATTGGATTTAAATTAATTAAATACCTTTATCAAAATAAATTTTCTACAATTTTATTAAACTTTTTCAATATATCTCTATTTTTATTTATTTTTGATTCTTCTTTTGTTATTTTTTCTTCCATTTCTTTTGCTCTTTATACAACTTCATTTGGTATTCCTGCTATTTTAGCTACATTAGCTGCAAAACTCTTTTATGCAGCACCATTTATTAATTTATATTCAAATATTACTTTATCACCTTATTAATAATGTTTCATAACACATTATTAAATATTTTTAAATAATGCAAATTCATCTAAAAGTATATGATAATGTGTTGCAAATAATGTTTTAGGTCTTATTTTTTATGATAAATATCTTAATACAGCAGATGCTAATGCAACCCATCATATGTTGATGTTCCTCTTCCTAATTCATCTATTATTACTAAACTTCTATTTGTACAATTTTCTAATATTGTTTTTGTTTCTTCTAATTCTATAAAAAATGTTGATTTTCCTTCTAATAATCTATCACTTGCTCCTAATCTACAAAATATTCTATCAATGGTATAATTAAAATGATTTAGCAGGTACAGCACATCCTATTTATGCTAATATTATAGAAACACCAATTAATCTTAATAAAGTTGATTTACCACTCATATTGGTCCAGTTAATAGTAATGTATCTATTTAATTTGAAAATTTAATTGAATTTGAAATCCATTCTATTTCTCTATTTTATAATAAACAAGGATGAAATCCTTCTTATAAATTAAATTCTGAATCTATTTCTTCATCTGGATCTAATTCTATTATTTATGGAAAACATGATATATTTTAATTTTTTGATACTAATGCTAAAGAAATTCTAAATATTATTAATATAATTACAAACTATCTAATGTTGATAAAGATGATATTAATTGTAGTAATTCTTTTCTATATGAATAAAATTTAGTAAAATATTCATTTATAAATGGTAATAATTTACTAGATAATTCATCTTCAACTACTTTTAATTTATAAATTTATTATTCTATTATTTCTGTTTAAAATCTTTAATAACCTTTCTTTTTAGATGTAATAACAATTCTTTTGGTTTTTTAATACCATCTATATATTTATCTGGTATTTCTAATTAATATTTTATTTTTCCATGATGATAAACAATATCTGGACATTTTAAACTTATTTCCATTTATTTAATTCTTCATCAAGTTTATCAGTAATTATTGTTAGCTTTTCTAATGCGTATCATATTCTGGACTAACTCCTTAAACAGGTTATGGTTCACCATCCTTTATAATTAAACATTTTTCTAAATCTTTAAAAATATTAGTTAAGCTTTTAGCAATATCTTGGCTATTTACCATTTTCTTTAATTTTACTGATTTAAACTTAGGGAGATATTTATCAAACACTTTAAATGCTTCTGATGAAGCTTTGATATTTTTGATCACAGATGCTATCTCTTTGAGTTTGATTCTTCCATAACTTTCACCACCTCCAGTTATAGGAACTATTTTCAACTTATGGGAATGGATTGTATTGAAACATTTGATAATGGCTCTTTCCAAATCTGGTAGAGATTTTAATCTTTTTTAAAATTCTTCGCAGGGCTCGATATTATTCATAAAATCCTATATACTTTCTTATCTCTCCATTATTTCTTTGCATTCAAGTAGTGGGCTCTACACCCACTTTGTTAAAAGTCTTTTTCCATATGGAGTTGAACATTTATCTAAATAATTAAAAAGACTTCCTTAATTGGTAACTCTTGTTTATAAATTAACCTCAAATATCTCTAAACTTTCAAGAGCTTGAGAATCTAAATAAAGATTTCGCTTTTAACTAAAGCACGTATCTAAAAAACTAAACCTTCCTCTTCTGTAAACAGTTGTACTAATTAAAAGCTTTCTCAAATAACAAAGCTAAATATAAAATGCTTGTAGAGCATAATAGTAGGAAAAATAATATGATTCCTCTTAATTTTCAGAGTTCTTCTTTTCATGAAGATATTATTTTTCTAATTCTTGCAATAATATTGGATAATCTCCACTTAATGATAGTTCGGTTTAGTGAGCAGTCGATTCGTCAAATATTTGATTTTCCTTTTTTTCTGAGTATACACCTTAGTTAACATCTGTTTCAAGAGCTATTTCTGGTTGAATGTAATATTTAGGAATAGAAATATCGAAGTCATCGGTATTCTCTTTTTAATTTTCTGATTTTTTATTTTTTATTGATTTCTCTTCTTAAAACTCATATTTCATTTATTCAAAGATGTATTCGCATTCACAAAATTCTCTGTTTGATATGATAACAGTGGGATTACAAATTGTTCTACATTATTTGATTCGAATACCTTATCATTTTTTTAACATCTTCAGGAACTTTACAGTATATGGCCTCAGCTGGTTTAATTTTGTAAATCACAGACCTGAGTAAATTAGATTATTCATCATCCAAAAATTAATCAAAAAAAAAGTTATTTGTAGTGCAATCAACTATTGCTAAACCATATTAGTATATTTTTCCTTTGAGGTTAACAGGTGCAGCAGTACAAACAAGTACGAGAAGATTTCTAGATTCATAGGTATCATTATCCTCTAGGTCTTAAATGGTTCCTCTACTTATAATTGATGTAATTTCTCTTTTTATTATCTATCCTTCTTCTTTGTTAGCAATATCTGCTTTTTCCATTTATTCAACCATCAATATTTTATATCCCTTTTCAACTATGATTCTTTCATATATTGGAAGTTGGCTATCATAAACAGTTAAACATGGTCTTTCCCTCCCCCAAAACCATAAATTACGGTTAAATAATTTTCCTAATATAATGGCGTCATTATACATGACTGTCACCCAGCCACATCGGAAAAATACAATTGAATCAAAATGATTCTTTTTTGCATTCCAATATTATCGAAAAATTGGAGTAAATTTTGCTTTTATTCGATTGGGATATCTACTGTAGTAGGATCGTAATTTTGGGAATCTGGTCGATTTCCTTCTGCATCACGAATATACTCAGGCTATAAAAAAGTTGGAAGTGATTATTCTAAAGTTAAGTAATACTCTTCAGGTTGTCTATTTAAACTTTCTTATGTTTCTTATATTTAATCTTTCTTTTTAACTAATGTATCTCTTTTCTCTTATTTTTAACTTTTTTTTGGTTCCTTTTGATTTGTTGATGTTGATTTTGTATTTCTCTTTCTTTTGTTTCTGATTTTTTCTTAATCAGAACTTGGTTATAAATCTGAGCTTGAGGAGTCCTTTTCAATTTAGGGTTAGTAATCATCATCTGAATCGTTTCTTTTCAGTCTTTACATTGGTTTCCCTGACTTCTTTGTAGATTTTCTAGGTTTGGATTTTTCGATGACAAACAGATCATCATCATCATCATCTTCTGAATATTTTCTTCTTTTATTCATAAAAAATATTATTTTTATTATTTTGATAAGGTTATGACAAACATTAGATGATAGGATTACATGAATTAAGAAAAAAAAATCTGTCAAAGTTTAGATTCCTATTAACTAATGTATTCATTAAGAATTTAATTGTATTCTTATTAAAATGTGATTTAATACATCTAAAGGAAAGATTAAAATTAATGTATCATATGATATATTTTTCCCTATATATATTAATCAATCAAATCAGAAGACAAGATATCCTAAAACGACTGAGGCAAATCCTAAAATGTATCCTGAAGTGGTTGTTGTACCATTTGTGGTATTGGTGTTATTTGTGGTATTGGTATTATTTGGTTGAACAACAACAGCTGTGCAAACTGAACACTTACTAGACGAAGCACTCCAAGTATAAGTGTATCCTGAAATAGAATAACAATCAGCAGAAGATAATGTTGATGGATCAGTTGCTGTACATGTTGCATTGACAACTGTACATACTTATTATGTCTTTTTATCCCAACTCAAATATCTAGTGCAGGCTCCATTAGTAGCTTAATATGATGCACAAGTATGTGTGGCACATGAACTTGGGGTAGTTGTATTAGTTGCAGAAGTTGTAGCAGCTACCCATTTGCATCTATCCTTAGCGGCTGTGCAAGCAGTTTGATCAGTATTGGCAGTTGTGCAGGCAGTCATTAAAGAACAAGAACCTGTTCCAACTGTAGCATTTACAACAGTAGAAGCAGCGAAAACACAGATACCATCAGATCCAGCTGCATTGCAAGAGGTTTTCATCTTATATGTTTGACAGTTGGCTTTAGCAATACAATTAGTTCCATCAGAAACACATGTTGATAAAGCAGTTTGACAAACTGAAGTTGATGTACCATTTGCAATATCGTCACAAGTCATTAATCTACATTTGGCAGTTGTATTAGTAGCAGAAATTGCCTCCCAATAACAGGTTCCATCAGCTCCAACTGCAGTTGTACATGCAGTTTGGGTTTAGTAAGTAGTACAATTTCCCTTCACTAGACAGTTTGTTCCATCAGATGTGCATGTTGATAATTATGATACACATTATGAATGTGTAGTTCCAACTAAATCTTAACAATTTTAATCTCTACAAGCACCTCCCTCATCCTATTTGCAAATTCCTGTTGAAGTAATACCTCCATTTGCTACTACAGGTCCAACATTGTTGACAACACATCCTTCTTTTGCATATGTTGAACAAGCAGCCAAAGCAATACATCCAGTAGATCCATTAGTTGTACATTTCACACTAGCTGTTTAACATGCTGTGTGGGTCAAGTAGAAGGCATCAGCACATGAAGTATAGGATTTACAAACAGCTGAGCCAGTGGAAGTTAAAGATGCAATAGATTAAATACAATCTCCATCATAACCTGTTACACATCCACCTGTAATATTTGTTTCTGCACACAAATTAATTCCAACACATTTACTTCCATCTGTTGTGCATTTCTTTGAGGCAAGTTTACAAACATCATCTTTTTACCACTTTAAGCTTTTACATGATGTATAACTGAAACATGCACCTTTTGTTCCATCGGAATTAGCATAACCACTTACCCATAAACATGGTCCATTTGAACCTTGAATACAAGCAGCTCTTACTGTAGTATCTTCACAATTCTTAACTTTAGCACATTTTCCATTAGCACCAGCTGTGCAACCACTTCTCAACCCTTAACATGCAGCGTGTGTAGATCCTGTGAAATCTTAACAATCTTTATTTCTGCATACATTAGTATCCCATTGACAAACTGTTGAATCTAAAGCATTTGTACAAGCGGCATCAACATTAGCAGCAGCACAGGTGGATTTTACAACACATCCACCACCATTCTTAGTTGTACAATTAGTGAAATAACCAGCGCATTAAGCCTCAGTTGTAAATGTTGCTAATGGAGCTGTGGCACAAGTTTTATCTGTGCAGTAGCCTGCCACAGTTAAAGTAGCGGCTATCCATTGACAAGCTTTACTAACAGCAGGAGTACCAGTTGGAGCTGCCGTTACGCAACCTGATTCACTCAAAGCTTAGAAACAAGTTCCTCTAGTGACACATTTTGTTCCATCAGTTGTGCAAGTACCTAATGCAGCTTTACAGAGAGCATCAGTGGTTAAGGTGAAGTCTTCACAAATTTTAGTTTTACATTTCGTACTATCTAATGTGCAACCTGCTAAATGAGTATTACATTCTTCGGCACTTGCTGTAGTATCTGGGGCATTATCACAAGATCTAGTTAAACATGCACCATTCCAATAGCATAGTGATCCTGCTTTGTTTGAAAAACAATTATTAACTGAACCAAGACCAGAGCAATCAGTTGGAATTTCAATGCATCCTGATCCTGAATCTGAAACTGTACAATTTGGTAAATAAGCTCTACAAAGTGCATCTGTATTAACAGTAGATTATGCTGTGGCACATGATTTATCAGCACATGCTGTACCATTCCAACCACATAAATCACCATTAGCATTTAATTTACATTATTCTTCTGATGCTCCTTAAGAACTGCATGCTGCAGTTTATTAGCATCCTCCAAGAGTAGGTAGACCACCAGCTGGATTTGGTGTAGCAACAACTGTACAATATACTTTAGGTGTAGCACTACTATAATAGGCATAACAATCATTATGAGTAGCTGTTGAAATTGGTGCAGTTGTGCATCCTTTATCTTAACATAATGGAATTGTTAAATTTGTATTCCAAACACATTCTCCTCCTGTTGAATTAGTTTTACATTACTCTTCGATTGCATATGAACTACAACCACCTCTGGCCATGCAACCGACAGCAGCAGCTCCATTAGTTGCTCTTACTGTACATTTTAATGTGCTATCAACATTGTAGCATTCAGAGTGAGTATCAAATGAGGTAGTTGCCTCAACAGTTCCACAACTCAAATCAACACAGGTTAATTAAGTTGGATTCCAGAAGCAGTTTCCTGCAGTTGTATTTTTAGTGCATTAGAGAGCAGACTTATATGTTGCACAAGCAGCTCTTGGTTAGCATCCTCCTATTCTTGCAACTGTGCATGTTGATTAATAAGCTGAACATTCTGAATCTAAATCAAAATCTGTACTTGCAGCTGCAGTATCGCATGTCTTTTTTACACAAAATGATCCTGAAAGCACACAAGCACCTTCAGTAGCTTAAAGACAAGCACTTGTATTTCCAGCTTAGGATGAACATGTAGTTGCCATTGTTATACATGCTAATGATGTACTATTAACAGTGCATGTATTTAACCATGTATTACAGTTAGCATGAGTAAATACTCCGCTGAAATTTGTACATATTCTTGCTGTGCATCCTGTTGTACTATTATTTGTGCAACCAGATTTAGAAGCATTACAATTATCATTTGTGTATCTACCTGCTCCTAATAAAATTCCTTCACAAGTTGTCGCTGAAACAGCTATGCATGATGTTTCTGCAGCATTTGATGCACAAAATCCAGCTGTCGATTTAACACAGCTTGTCATGGTTGTGCCATAAGCAGTACATGTAGCCAGAATAGCAACACAAGCAGTTCCTGCTCTATTAACACTACATGATGTACTATATGCTTGACAATTATCGAAAGTTAATGCTGAAACTGCAGTTACTTTTGCACAATCTGCAGATGAAGTTATTGCAATGCATGAAGCAGAATTGTACCAGAAACATTTAGTTGTTCCTACTTAGAGGCAAATATCTGAAGTTCTTATATCACTGCATTAAGTAGCAACAACGCATGTTGTGGCACCAGTTGCTGCAGCAGCTATACAACTTGAGTTGTAAGCTTTGCATTTATCATCAGTCAAACTAACTCCAGTGACTTTTGCACAATCAGTAACAGCCGAGGCAGAAATACACTTACTATTATACCAAATGCAAGGAACACCTGAGGCATTATATGAGCATGTGGTGCTATCAATATAAGCGGTGCATGCCAATCCGACTTGACAGGCAGTTCTTGCTACATTTACTGTGCAAGCAGTGTTATATGCATTACAAATATCATCAGTTAATCCAGTTCCTGTTTTTATAGCACAATTAGTTGCGCTATTTACAGCACAAACAGCAGGAGATGCAACAGAATTCCAAGCACATATTCCATCTGCAGCATTAGAACATGCTGTTTGAATGTTTGCAGCACAAGTTAATGCTCTTACTTAGCATGCAGCACCTGCAGCATTTGCTGTACAAGCAGCATTAAAGGCTATACATAATGCATCAGTTAATGCAGTTCCTGTTTTTAGAGCACAATTAGTTGCGCTATTTACAGCACAAACAGCAGGAGAAGCAACAGAATTCCAAGCACATATTCCATCTGTGGCATTCGAACATGCTGTTTGAATATTTGCAGCACAAGTTGCGGCTTTTACTTAGCATGCAGTACCTGCAGCATTTGCTGTACAAGCAGCATTAAAGGCTATACATAATGCATCAGTTAATGCAGTTCCTGTTTTTAGAGCACAATTAGTTGCGCTATTTACAGCACAAACAGCAGGAGATGCAACAGAATTCCAAGCACATATTCCATCTGTAGCATTAGAACATGCTGCTTGAATGTTTGCAGCACAAGTTGCTGCTCTTACTTAGCATGCAGTACCTGCAGCATTTGCTGTACAAGCAGCATTAAAAGCTATACATAATGCATCAGTTAATGCAGTTCCTGTTTTTAGAGCACAATTAGTTGCACTATTTAATACACAAGCAGCAGGAGACGCACCAGAATTCCAAGCACAAATTCCATCTGTAGCTAAAGAGCAAGCTGTTATAGCTTATCCAGCACAATTCGCTGCTTTTACTTAGCATGCAGTGCCTGCAACATTTGCCGTGCAAGCAGCATTAAAGGCTGCACACAATGTATCATCCAATGCAGTTCCTGTTTTTAGAGCGCAATTAGTTGCACTATTTAACACACAAGCAGCAGGAGAAGCACCAGAATTCCAAGCACATATTCCCTCTGTTGCAATAGAGCAAGCAGTTTGGATTTATGCAGCACAAGTCGCTACTTTTATTTAGCAAGCAGTGCCTGCAGCATTTGCTGTGCAAACAGCATTGTAAGCAGCACAAATAGTATTAGTTAATTCAGTTCCAATAATAAGATCACATTATAAGTAAACCATACAGGCTGTTCCAGCAGGATTGGCGTAACATTTAGAATTGTAGGAACCACATTATGCATTTGTCAAACTAGATCCAGATACTTTGGCACAATCTGAAATCGCAGTTAGTTCTATACATTTCTATTGAGATTCTGCATCATTGTAAAATACACATTTCTTTCCTAATGAATTATAAGAGCATGCTGTTGCATCAGCATATGAACTACATGCTCCTACAGCTAAGCAAGCAGTACCTGCTGAATTTGCTGTACAGAGTGTATTGTATGATTAACAATCAGCATGAACCAAACTTCCCCCAGTAACAGTAGCACAACCTAAAGCAGTAGTAATTGCAGCACAAGCTGCACCGCTAAAGAAACATCTAACTCCACTTGTTGTGTAAGTGCATGAAGAACTTGTTGCATATCCACCACAAGTGGCACTTGAGGCCTAACAATTAATTCCACCATTTCCAGTTGTACAAAGGGGATTAAAAGTCGAGCATTATGCATGGGTCAAACCTGAGCCTATCTTTTTAGTGCAATCAAATGTGCATGGAGTAGTAGCAGTCGCTACACCAGTATTTGTACATCCAACTCTATATAATTCACATGATGCCTATACTCCTTTAAAAGTAGAGCATTCACCTGAAGCCCAAGTACTGATTGGAAAACATCCATTATTAACCCATAAACAATCATCATTGACACTTGTATTTGATAAAGTTTTATGGCATTAAGTTGAAACATAATAATCTGTGCAAAGTGCAGCTTTAGCAATACATCCTTATCCACCAACTTTATAAACGACTGTACAGGTATCAGAAACAGCTTTGTATGCTGAACATTCTGAATCTTCATTGAAGCTACTAGTATTACCTGCATCATAACATGTGGAATTTCTACAAAGAGTACCAGTCCAAATACATAATTTACCTAAAGAGTTTGTATTTAAATTGCATTAGTCTTAAATTGTATAACTACTACAAGCTGTGGCCAATGCCATGCAACCAGTAGATGTTGCATTGACTGTGCATTAATCTAATTCCGAATTGCATGAAGAATGTGAAGTTCTATTAATGTTTGTGCAAGTTCTATCTACACAAGCGCTTCCATTCCAGAAACAAAGCCCACTAACTTTTGCTGTTCTTATGCAATTATCCGATATATGTAGAGATCCGCAACTTGTCACTTTTGGAATACATTTTAATCTATCATCAGAAACCAAACAGCCAGTTAAGAATGAGTTACAGTTTGTATCACTAGCTATAATTTTTCCTGGAGTTCCATCAACTGTGGCAACATCACATGTTTTTTCAACACATTTTAATGTTGATGTATTCCATAAGCAAACTGGAGAAATACCTTGTTAGCAGTTATCTGAGGATAATCTAGCAGCACATGTAGTTGGCAATATAATACAGCCAGACGCTGATCCATTTACTGGATTTGCAGAGACACAGCCAGGTTTATAATTACCGCAATCAGTTGTTGTTGTTATAGTCTTTGGCGCTGTTATGCAATCCTTATCAATACATGCTGTTCCAGTCCATCCACATATAGATCCACCTTATCTTACTTAACAAGGACCTTCGATAGATATTGCTTCGCATTTTAGAGGAATTGGTACACAACCAGACCCTGTATTACTTAAAGTACAAGTATTTAAATATGCATTACAATCACTATGAGTGGATGTTGTCGATGGAGCCAAAGCACATTATTTCTTATAGCACTTACCCTTCCAAATACATGGTTTTAGATTGATGTCTTAATTGCAAATAGTTTATACTAATGCATTTTCACATGTCCAACTTACACAACCGGTTGCTGTTGGTGTTGCATTAGCTGTGCAACTTGTTAAGAAGGTTTAGCACATCTCGTGTGTAGTATTAGTTGATGGTGCAAGGATACAAGTTTTATCTTTGCAAGTTTATGAAGCATCATCATAAAAGCATGTATTGCCAGAACCATCCTTCACACAAGCAGGTTTATAAGAAATAGCTGAACAAGTTGTATTTGTAGTACATCCTCCATTTAAAACAGTAATACACTTATTATTTGGCGAATAGGTATCACAGGCTTCATTGGTAGTAATTGAAGTAGGGGCATTTGCACATGTTCTTGGTTAACATCCACCTCCTGTCTTAACTGTACATGTTGGCAAATATGTTGTGCATAATTCATGAGTTATATTAGTAGTAGGAGAATTTGCACAGGTCTTTTCCTTGCATATCGTATCATAAATGCAATCAACTGCAGAACTATTTTTAACACAAGCTTCTTTGAATGTTGCCACAACACAAGCACCATTTGGAATACATCCTCCTCCTGATTTAGCAATGCATCCATTGGTTGGTGTTGGAGCAAAACCAATACATGCTGTATTAGTTGTCATTGATGTTGGGGCATTAGAGCAAGTTTTCTCAACACATTTCGATGTAATTGTATTCCAATAACAATCTCCTCCTGTTACATTCTTTATGCAAGCTGCTTATATAACATCTGTACAGGCACCTCTTGTCACACATCCACCTCCACTTTTTGCAGTACAACTTCCATCCTCTAAAAAGGCCTTGCATGCATCATCAGTTGAAAGTGATCCTGGAGCAGCCTCACAGGTTTTGTTTACACATTTAAGTGCAGTAGCATCCCAATAGCATCTCTAGGTTTTGAGCTTATTCCAAACACATTGAATTTCTAATAATTGATCACCGCAAGTTGTTCCACTATCTACACAACCACCTCCTGTCTTTGTTGTGCATGCTGGTAACTTTGCTCTACATTCTGCGTCAGTTGCATATTCAACAGGTAATCTATCACACGTGTTGGCATCCAAACAAGCATTAGTTGTTTGATCCCAATAACATAGCGATCCTGAAACATTCTTTTTGCATGGAAGCTGTTTTGTATAGGAACTGCAGACATCGGTTTCCACGCAGTGGGTTCCATCTGTTATACATCTATTTGAAATAGCCTAACATTCTGTATCAGTTGTTTTTGCATAGGGTGTGCATCCTGTGAATTAAACACATTTTCCTCCGTCCCAGGCACATGCAGCCCATTTTCCACAGTTTGCGCAAGGCTCGGCTTTGGGGCAATCGGCCTCGGCAAACGAATCGCAGTAAGCTGCGTAAGTGATGGGAGGGGTCTCTGTTGTTGTGGCTGTACCACATGTATTCTTAGTTGCATCCCATGCGCATCCAAGCATTTTTGTACAATCTCCTTGTGATAGCAATTGGCCACATTATGAGCATGATGTTGTACTGTAGGTTTGACTTGCCACTATGGCAATCATAAGAACCATTATGAATAATTTATTCATTGAAAGTATTAATGTAAATCAAATTTCGATCTTAATTTATATATAAAAACAGGATATTAATTTAATTCGAAAAATGCTCAGGAAAGATACTTTTTAAAAATAGACCTGCATCTTGTTCCCTGAATTAATAGTGCTCAGAAACACATTAATTAAATTAACTTATGAAATTCTCCAGGGTGACCAGACTCTTTCTTGATTAACACCTATAGGAGACAAAAAATATGAAAGAAAAAGATAATAAAGCTATTGAATTATCATTTAATGCTTCTTCCAATCATCTCTGCTCTGTTGGAGGGAGAAAAAAGAGCCATAGGACTTCTAAAAAGAGAATTCTTCCAACAAAAGAGATTTTTGAGATCCGAAAAAGTATGTAAGCAGATGAGTTTGCTCATCTACTGTATTTTCCTTGTCCTTAAGTTCTCTTCATTTTGTATTATATAGTTACAAAGAATAATTCATCATTGAAAATATCAGAAACCAGCGTCATAAGGAGAAAACAATCAAAAACAAAATAGTTGCTGTTCGTTTTGTAATAGTCTGAGGGAAAAAAGTATTCTCTTTGTTCGGTTTCGATAAATAGTGATAGCTAAAAGAATGTATAATGGCAAAGGCCTGTTTATGTAGGTTGCTGCTGTGTATTTTTACATTTAAGAGGTGCCTCTGAGATGACCTTTTCAGATAGAAGGAAATTTTATACGTGGTTGAAAAAAAAATGAAGACCTGATGTCACAGTGACAAATATCTTTGGTTTAAAAATACCTTCGGGCACCTTTCTGAGATGGTCATGCTCCAATTATGGCTTAATTGGCCATGGATTTTATCCAGAAGAGGATATGAAAAATTCTAAAGATGAGAAATATAAAAAGGAGATTTATATTTTTTGAAAAAAAATTCCTAATGACAATCAGATTATGATCATATTTAATGATGGCCAAAAATAAAAAAATCTAAAGTGATTTAATTTTAAAAATAGGGTTATTTATCATGCATAATAATATTGAATAAATTTTCATGAAATTTTACCTGCTATTAATTAAAAAATTAAACAATATTGATGAAAATAAAAATAGCCTGTTTTATATGAATTTATTTCTTGTTTTCTTTGCTATATAAATATATCATATATATGAATCATCAAAACAAATTTTCTGAATTTTTTCAATATATCTCTATTTTTAGTTATTTTTGATTCTACTTTTGGTATTTTTTCTTCCATTATTTTGCTCTTCATAATTTTTCTTTCATTTTTATATTTAATTTATTTCGGTATTTCTGCTATTTATGCATATTCGCCGTAGGTTTATAGCCTTATTTATAATGTTTAATTAAAACAGATAATTTTGTTTTTCCTATCATCAAAATATATTTTTCTGATATTTCACACTAATATCTTATTGTTTGGGATTATAACATTCTTTAAACAGTAGAAATGTTGACATCATCTTTTCGATGACAAACAAATCAACATCATTTGATAATTTATGTTTTCTGCTCATATATTAATATATTTATCAAATCAAAATAGATAATATCCAAAAAATTGACCAGAAAACTAATGAACCTCTAAAAGTTGTTGTTGTGGTTGTTGTTGTATTGTTGACTGTATTATTTGTAGTGCTCACAACAGGTGTGCAAACTTAACACTTCTGAGAGGATGTGTTCCAAGTGTAAGTGTATCCAGAAACAAAGTAGCAATTGGTCGAAGTTAATGCGTAAGGATCAATAGCTGTGCATGCTCCATTGATTAGAGTACAAAATTATTATGTCTTTTTATCCCAACTTAAATATCTTTCACAAACTCCATTTTCAGAGTAATATGATGCACATGTATGAATAGCACATGAATTTGATGTCGTTATGTTGTTTTTGGTAGTGCCAGCTGTCCATTTGCATCTGTCTTTTGCTGCTTTACAAGCTATTTCATCATTATTGGCTATTTTGCATGCTGTCATTAAGTAACAAATTTCAGGGGTTCCAAAAGCAGCGCGATCAAAAACACAAATCCCATCAGATCCTCCAGAGTTACATGAAGTTTTTGTCTTATGTAATTGACAATTAGACCGAGGAACACAGTTTGTTCCATCAGAAACACAAAACGATAAAGTAGCTTAGCAAATTGATGTAGTAGTTCCATTAGTAATATCACTGCATGTCATTTACCGGCATTTACTCAAGCCTTATTCCCAAAAGCAGATTCCTTCAGTTCCTAAAGCAGTAGTGCAAATAGTTTGAGTAGTGTAAACTGAACAGCTATTCTTTAATAGACATTTTGTTCCAACAGATGTACATTTAGATAATTAAACAGTACATTGCAAATGTGTAGTGCCAACCAAATCAGTGCAAGTTTGATCTCTACAGCCATTATCCCATTAACAAATTCCGGTTGAAGTAATATCTCCATTTTGGACTACAGTACCAACATTATTAATGTAACACCCTTCTTTCGCGTAGGTTTAGCAGGCAGCCAAAGGGATACATCCAGTGGTACCATTGCTTGTGCACTTAGGACTGGCAGTCTAACATTACACGTGTGTTAAATAGAAAGCATCTGCACAAGATTTGTAGGGCTTACAAACAGGTGGGTCAGTTGATGTTGGAGAAACTATGGATTAAATACAATCACCATCATATCCAGTAATACATCCACCTGAAGTATTTGTTTCAGAACATAAAGTAATAGCAGTACATTGAGTTCCATCGGTAGTGCATTTCTTTGATGCAAGTTTGCAAAGCTAATCACTACCCCACTATAAGCTTTTGCATGAGGTATAACTGAAACACGAACCAAATGTTCCATCAGAATTTGGATAGGTATCTACCCACAAACATGGGCCATTCAAACCTTCAATACATGCAGGTCTCACTTTAGTATCTTCACAATTCTTAACTTTAGCACATTTTCCATTTTCCCCAACTGTGCAACCACTTCGAGCCGCTTAGCAGGAAGTATGAGTGGATCCTTAGAAATCTTAACAATCTATATTTCTACATGCATTATTATCCCATTTACAAATAGTCGTGTCGAGGGCTGTGGTGCAGGCAGCCTCTACATTAGCAGCTGCACAGGTTGATTTAATAGTACATCCTCCGCCACTTTTGGTTGTGCAATTAGTGTAGTATCCTGCACATTAAGCTTCAGTAGTGTATGAGGCAGATGGTGCAGTAGCACAAGACTTTTCGGTGCAATAACCAGATTCAGTGGAAGTAGCGGCTATCCATTAACATGGCTTGCCAGCTGCTGTGCCGATAGGAGCTGCTGTTATACAACCTGCTTCATTAAAAGCTTATAAACAAGTTCCTCTAGTGACACATTTAGTTCCATCTGTTGTGCAAGTACTTAACGCAGCTCTACAAAGGAGATCAGTTGTAAAGACATAGTCTTCACAGATGTAAGGTTTACATTTTATGTTATCAAATGTGCATCCTGTCAAATATTTGTTACATTCATCTGCACTTGCTGTACTATCTGGTGCATTATCACATGTTCTAGTTTAACATACTGTTCCAGTCCAATAGCATAGAGTTCCTGATTTATTTGAAATACAATTATTAACTGAACCAAGAGTAGAACAATCAACTGGAATTTCAATACATCCTGATCCTGAATCTGCAACTGTACAATTTGGTAAATAAGCTCTACAAAGTGCATCTGTATTAACAGTGGATTGGGCTGTGGCACATGATTTATCAGCACATGTTGTACCATTCCAACCACATGGCTCATTATTTGCATTGACTTTACATTATTCTTCTGCTATATAAGAGGAGCAGGCTATGGTTTACTAACATCCTCCTAATGTAGCAGCCCCTCCATTTGGATTTGACGTTGCAACAACTGTACAATATACTTTAGCAGTAGTGTTGTGGTAATAGCCATAACAATCATTATGAGTAGCTATTGTATTTGGTGCAGTTGTACATCCTTTATCTTAACATTTTGCATTTGTTAAATTTGTATTCCAAACACATTCTCCTCCTGTTGAACTTATCTTACATTACTCGTGAATTGTATATAAATTACAGGTAGCAATAGCCATGCAACCAGGAGCAGCTACACCATTAGTAGCTCTTACTGTACATTTTAATGTAACATCGACAGCATAACATTCATCATGAGTATCGAATTTTGTAGTTTACTCCACATTACCACAATTTAAATCGACACAAGTTAATACAGAGGGATTCCAGAAGCATTATTATCCACTAGAATTTTTTACACATTAAGATTGAGATATATAATTTGTACAAGCACCTCTTGGTTAGCATCCTCCAGCCCCTGCAACCGTACAACTAGATAAATAGGCTGAGCATTCTGAATCTGAATCAAAATCTGTAGTTTCTTAGGCCCCTCCGCATGTCTTCTTTATACAATAGGATCCAGAAAGAATACAAACACCTTCAATAGCTTAAAGACAAGCACTTGCATTACCGGCTTATGATGAACATGTAGCTGCCATTGTTATGCATCCTGTATTCTCATGATTTAAAGTGCATGTATTAAGCCATGTATTACAATCACTATGATTGGTTGGAGTACCTTTGTAATTTGCACAAGTTCTTGCTATGCATCCTGTTGTACTATTATTTGTACAACCAGATTTAGCAGCGTTACAATTATCATTTGTATATCTACCAGTTCCTAAATAAATGCCTTCACAAGTAGCGATGACAGAGGCAGATTAGCAAGCAGCATCAGATGAAGTAGTAGAAACACAAATACTGGTTGATGATCTAACGCAGTTAATTGTAGGATTAGTATAGGTGGTACATTAATCTTATTTAATAATACATTAATTTCCTGCCCTATTTACACTGCAATTAGAATTGTAAGATTGACAAGTTTCAAAAGTCAATCCTGAACCTGTTACTTTTGAGCAGTCATTTGATGAATCGATGGAAATACATGCACCAGAGTTAAACCAATAACATTTGGTGGTTCCAATTTAAGTGCAAGTATCTTATGTTTGTAAATCACTGCATTATGTAGGAAAAATGCAAGAATAAGCAGCAGCCCTGCAACTAGAATTGTAAGCTTTACAATCATCATCTGTCAAATCTGTTCCCTTTATCTTTTCACAATCAGTGTACTGTGAAATGTACATGCAGAAATTATTTTACCAATAACAAGGCAAATTATCTGTGCTATAGGTACAATCATCTTTAGTGGTGTATTAATGGCATGCAAGGGCTTCTTTGCAAGCAGTGCCTGTTGAATTGACTGTGCATAAAGCATTATATTTAGAACATAACTTATCAGTGAATCCATTTCCAGTAACGTATTAGCATTGCTAAGCAATTAATATAACTCTGCAAGCTGAGCCAGTTCCATCCCAGAAGCACGTGTTTGTGTCAGATTTAGAACAAGTTTTTTAAGTAGAGTAAGAATTACAATCTCCCAGTAATTCTTAGCAAGCTGTGCCATCGGAATTAGCAATGCATCGATCTAAATAGCTAGAACATTTCTCATGTGTTAATCCTGTTCCCTAAATTGATGCACAATCTGATGTAGAAGATATTGGAATACAGCTAGGTGAACCATTACTTGTTTACCAATAACACATGATGTTTGCGGCTGTTTTTGTACAAGCGGAAGAAGTATAATAATGTGAGCACATATCCATTGCTTGGCATGCTGTTCCATCAGAATTAGCAACGCACATATTATAATAGGAACTACATATATCATTGGTTAATCCAGTTCCTTAAATCCCGGCACATCCATTTAAAGTTTAAATCTAATCACAGGTTTTTAATATTGAGTTCCAAAAACATTATATTGCACCAAATTTTAAACAATATTACTATGATTTGAATTCATAACATGTTGAAAGCGCTTTGCAAGCAGTTCCATCTGAAGTAGATGTACATGAAGTGTTGTAAGCTTGACATGAAATTGGAGTTAAACCAGTTCTATCTTTAATTTTAGGACAATCAGATGGACCGACTGCACTACAGGAGGAACCGTCCCAAACGCATAAATTGTTATTATCTTTAGAGCAAGTATCAGAAGCGGTATAATTTGAACAACTTCCAAATCTTTTTTAACAACTTGTTCCAGCAGCATTTGCAACACAGAAACTAGAATAAAAAGCACACTTATCATGAGTTAATCCAATTTCAGTTACTTATGCACAATTTTCTTGTCCTATTCTTATACATTTCGTTAAAGAAGCCTGCCAATAACAATTTAAATCTCCCTACTTAATACAAGTTGCCTATGATTAGAATTCTCCACAATTTTTTAATTTACATGCAGTCCCAGTTGAATTAGCATAACATTCTTCATTGTATGCATAACATTTAGAATCGGTCAAACCTGACCCAATGACTCTTCCACAATCTGATAATGTTGTTATTTCAATACAATATTCTGCATAGCCATCATTATACCATAAACATTTCTTACCTGCTGAATTATAAGAGCATGTTGTAGTGCTTGTGTATGAATTGCATGGTCCAAGAGGGAGGCAAGCAGTGCCTAGTGTATTAGCTGTACAAATAGTATTATAAGCTTAACAATCAGCATGGGTCAAACCAGACCCTCCAGAAACATTTGCACATTGTGTAATTACACCACAAGTTCCCCCACTATAAAAACATTTGGTTCCAGTTGTTGTGTACGTACATGAAGTACTTGATGAATATCCACTGCATGAAGCATTTGCTGCTTAGCAATTATTACCTCCATTTCCTGTCGTGCAAGTGTTATGGAATATTTAACATTATGCATGAGTTAAATTTGTTCCAGTCTTCTTAGTGCAATCTAATGTACATGGAGTTGTATCAGTAGCTAAAACTGTATTGGTACATCCTAATCTATACAATTCACACGATGCTTATGTTCCATTAAAAGTGGAGCATTCACCAGTAGCCAAATAATTGATTGAATAGCAACGATTGTTAATCCATTTGCAATCATCGATTGCACTTGTATTTGATAAAGTTTTATGGCATTAAGTTGCAACATAATAATCTGAACAAAGTAAGGATTTTACAACACACCCTTTTCCTCCAGTTTTTGCTGTAACAGTGCAAGTATCTGTAACAGTTTAATATGCCATGCATTCTGAGTCAGTATTGAAATTATCAGAATTCGGAGCATCGAAGCAAGTGGCGTTTCTGCATACACTTCCAGTCCATATGCACATTTTACCAGCTGAATTAACTTTACATTGATCAGAAATTAAATAATTTTTGCATTCTGTTGCTAATGCCATACAACCAGTAGATGTGCCATTGATTGTACATGTATCTAATTCAGCATTACATAAATCATGAGTATTTTTGTTAATATTTGCACATGTTCTATCAACGCATGCTGTACCATTCCAGAAACAATACCCGGTCTTTTTGGCGTTTTTAATACAATTATTTGGTGAATGTAATGATGAGCAACTAGTAACTTATGCAATACATTTTGATCCATCATCAGATACCAAACAGCCAGCTAAGAAGGAATTGCAATTAGTGTCACTAGCTGTAACTTTTCCTGGAGTTCCATCAAGTGTGGCAACATCACATGTTTTTTCAATACATTTAGTTCCATTCCATAAGCAAACTGGAGAAATTCCTTGCTAGCAGTTATCTGAAGACATTCTTTCAGTGCATGCGGTCGGTAAATCAATACAGCCAGACACTGATCCATTCACTGGATTTGCAGAAACACAGCCAGATTTATATTTATTACAATCAAATGTAGTTTATATAGTTTTTGGTGCAGTAGCACAAATTTGATTAATACATTTTGAGCCATTCCATCCACAAATTTATCCATCTTATCTTACTTTGCATGCTGCTTCGGTTGTTATAGCTTCACATTTTATTGGAATAGGAACACATCCAGATCCTTTATCACTCAATGTGCAAGTATTTAAATAAGCATTACAATCGGCATGAGTAGATGTGGTTGCCGGAGCCAAAGCACATTATTTCTTGTAACATTGACCTTTCCAAATACATGGTTTTTAATTAGTGTCATAAGTGCATATATCTTTTGCTAATGCATTTTCACAGGTCAAACTTACACATCCGGTGGGGTTTATAATTGAATTAACTGTACAAGATGTTAAGAATGCTTAACATAATTCATGTGTTATATTAGTTGATGGTGCATTAGCACAAATTTTATCTTTACAAGTGGATGAAGCATCATCAAAAAAACAAGCATTACCATTAGCATCCTTTACACACGCAGCTTTTAGTCGAATGGCTGAACAAGTTGTGTTAATTGTGCATCCTCCATTAGGAATCGCAATACATTTACTTTTCGGTGAATAGGTTTCACAGGCATCATTAGAATTTATTGAAGTTGGCGCATTGGAACATATTTTTTCTTTACAAACAGAATCCCAAATGCAATCTTATCCTGACTTATTTTAAACACATGCTTCTTTGAATCCTGCTACTGAACAGGCCCCATTAGGAATACATCCGCCTCCTTGTTTAGCAATACACCCATTGGCTGGTAAAGGTGCAAATTTCCTACATGCTGCATTAGTAGTCATAGTTTCTGGAGCGTTTTCACAAGTTTTTTCAACACATTTAGATGTAAGAGTATTCCAATAACAGTCTCCTCCGGAAGAATTTTTAATGCAAGCTGCTTTTATGAAGACAGTGCAAGAACCTCTTGTAATACATCCTCCGTTTTCCTTAACTGTACAACTCCCATCATCTAAAAAGGCTTTGCATTCCTCATCTGTTGTAATTGATGATGGTGCGGCATCACAAGTCCTATTTATGCATTTATTGTTATTTATATCCCACATGCATTATTAACTTTTACTGCCATCCCAAAAACATTGAATTTTGAAAAGTTGGTCGCTGCAGTTTGTTCCACTATTTACACAACCTCCATTTATATTTGTTGTGCAAGACTTAATGAGGGCTCTACATTCGGCATCAGTTTGAATGGTGGCAGGTAGCCTATCACATATATTAGCGTCGACACATGTTTTTGTGTGACTATCCCAATAACAGAGGGACCCTGAGGCATTTTTCACACAGGCCAATGAATTTATGTATGTGTGACATGCATCAAGCTCTACACAATGTGTTCCGTCACTAATGCACTTATTTGAAATTGCAGCACATTCTGAATCTGTGGTCTTTGCATAGGGAGTGCATCCAGTAAATTGAACACATTTTCCCGCTTCCCATGCACAAGCTGCCCAGGCACCACATCCTTTACAGGGTTCTGCCTTGGGGCAGTCAGTCTCTGAAAAAGAATCACAATATGTGGTGTAAGTGACCGTTGGGGTCACAGGGGTTGTTGTTTTTCCACAGGTCTTACTTTTATCATCCCATGCGCAATCAGTCATAGAAAGGCAATCCTCTTGTGATAGCAATTGAGCGCAAGATGAACATAATGTTGTACTATAGGTTTAACTGAAGCCTACAGTAATAATCAAGGACACAACTAATAATTGTGACATAAAATATACTAATGAAATTCAAAAAATGACCTTGCCTTAAAAAGTGAAAAAACGAATTAAAATGTCCTTTAAGATATTTTTAATGAAATGTATTAGGTATTCATTACTGAATCAAAGTAATATATAAATAAAATTAAATGATGACTTCTTTTTAAAATGGCCTTTGGGAAAAGAGATAAATAGATAAAAACCAATACTTAGACATCACATGTATGTGGTTTTATAGAACAATCATATTCCAACCAAATTTGAAAAGTAAAGAAAAATAAAAAGAAAAAAAATAATCTCAAGAATTTAGGCTTATAAAATAAATTAAGGATGGTATTGAATTTTTATTTTGATCTCCTTATAAGATTTTTAGCATAAAAGTAAAATTTTGAAAGAGTAGGATGGCTCATTTGGACAATAGAGATTGATAAATTGTTTGGATTTTAATTTCCCAATCAGGCACATTGATGATAAAATTTAAATGAAATTTGAATTTGAAAGAATAAAGTCATTTTTTGGTAGCGTTTTAATCAAAAATGTATTAAAGAATTTTTTTAAAAATAGGTTGTCCTAAGAATATTTACAGATGATCAAAATCAATGGAATTCTATATAATCGATGATTGTGTTCTAATGTGAAAAAAGATGAATTATATTAAATAATAACTTAAATAAAGAGTTATAATGGATGTAATTTCTCTTTTTATTATCTATCCTTCTTCTTTGTTAGCAATATCTGCTTTTTCTATTTATTCAACCATCAATATTTTATATCCCTTTTCAACTATGATTCTTTCATATATTGGAAGTTGGCTATCATAAACAGTTAAACATGGTCTTTCCCTCCCCCAAAACCATAAATTACGGTTAAATAATTTTCCTAATATAATAGCGTCATTATACATGACTGTCACCCAACCACATCGGAAAAATACAATTGAA
>JMSD01000001.1:700629-711217 GCA_000715435.1 Paramecium caudatum
CTTGTTATTCGATTGGGATATCTACTGTAGTAGGATCGTAATTTGGGGAATCTGATCGATTTCCTTCTGCATCACGAATATACTCAAGCTATAAAAAAGTTGGAAGTGATTATTCTAAAGTTAAGTAATACTCTTCAGGTTGTCTAATTAAACTTTCTGATGTTTCTTATATTTAATCTTTCTTTTTAACTAATGTATCTCTTTTCTCTTATTTTTAACTTTTTTTTGGTTCCTTATGATTTGTGGTAGTGGATGTTGTATTTCTCTTTCTTTTGTTTGTTATTTTTTCTTAATCAGAACTTGGCTATAAATCTGAGCTTGAGGAGTCCTTTTCAATTTAGGGTTAGTAATCATCATCTGAATCGTTTCTTTTAAGTCTTTACATTGGTTTCCCTGACTTCTTTGTAGATTTTCTAGGTTTGGATTTTTCGATGACAAAAAGATCATCATCATCATCATCTTCTGAATATTTTCTTCTTTTATTCATTAAAATATTAATTTAGAAATACTTATATTATAATTATAAAATTTAACAATTTTAAGTTAATCCATTAAAATAATGACAAGAAAAGGAAGAAGTAAAATAATGTTATCATATGATATAATTTTTCCCTATATATATTAATCAATCAAATCAGAAGACAAGATATCCTAAGACGACTGAGGCAAATCCTAAAATGTATCCTGAAGTGGTTGTTGTGTCATTGGTATTATTGGTGGTGTTCGTGTTGTTGGTATTATTTGGTTGTACTACAACTGCAGTGCAAACTGTACATCCATTGGTTTTAGCATTCCAAGTATAGGTGTACCCAGAAATGGAATAACAATCAGCAGATTATAATTTTGATGGATCTGTAGCTGTGCATGTTGCGTTGACAACTGTACATATTTATTATGTCTTTTTATCCCAACTCAAATATCTAGTGCATACTCCATTTGTGGCTTAATATGAGGCACAAGTATGTGTGGCACATGAACTTGGAGTAGTTGTATTAGTTGCAGAAGTTGTAGCAGCTGTCCATTTGCATCTATCTTTAGCAGCTGTGCAAGCAGTTTGATCACTATTAGCAGTTGTGCATGCTGTCATTAAAGCGCAAGATCCAGTTCCTGCTGTTGCATTTGCTACTGTAGAAGGAGCGAAAACACAGATTCCGTCAGATCCTGCTGAATTGCATGAAGTCTTAGTCTTGTATATTTGACAATTCGCTTTAGTAATACAATTGGTTCCATCAGAAACACATGTAGACAAGGCAGTTTGGCAAACCGATGTTGAAGTACCGTTTGCAATATCATCGCATGTCATCAATCTGCATTTAGCAGTTGTATTGGTAGCAGAAATGGCCTCCCAATAGCAGGTACCATCGGCTCCGACTGCAGTAGCACATGCAGTTTGAGTTTAGTAAGTAGAACAATTACCTTTCACTAGACAGTTTGTTCCATCAGATGTGCATGTTGATAATTATGATACACATTATGAATGTGTAGTTCCAACTAAATCTTAACAATTTTAATCTCTACAAGAAACAGCTCCATCGTCCCATTTGCAAATTCCTGTTGATGTAATACCTACACTGGCTACTACGGAGCCTACATTATTAATAACACATCCTTCTTTTGCATATGTGGAACAAGCAGCTAAAGCAATACATCCAGTTGATCCATTAGTTGTGCATTTTATGCTAGCTGTTTAGCATGCTGTGTGTGTCAAATAGAATGCATCAGCACAAGAAGTATAGGCCTTGCAAACAGCTGGACCAGGAGAAGTTAAAGATGCAATAGATTAAATACAATCTCCATCATAACCTGTTACACATCCACCTGCAGTATTTGTTTCAGAACACAAACTAATACCAACACATTTACTTCCATCAGTTGTACATTTCTTTGAAGCCAATTTACAGTTAATATCATTATTCCATTTTAAGCTCTTGCAAGACGTATAACTAAAACATGCACCTTTTGTTCCATCAGAATTAGCATAACCACTTACCCATAAACATGGTCCATTTGAACCTTAAATGCAAGCAGCTCTAACTGTAGTATCTTCGCAATTTTTCACTTTAGCACATTTTCCATTTGCTCCTGCTGTGCAACCACTTCTTTGCCCTTAACATGCAGAATGTGTAGATCCAGTGAAATCTTAACAATCTTTATTTCTGCATGCATTATTATCCCATTGGCAAACTGTTCCATCGAGGGCGGTTGTACAAGCAGCATCAATGTTGGCAGCAGCACATGTTGTTTTAGCAACACATCCACCTCCACTCTTTGTTGTTCCATTAGTGCAATATCCAGCACATTAAGATTCAGTAGTATATGAAGCTACTGGTGCTGTTGCACATGTTTTTTCTGTACAATAAGCGACTGCTGTGGATGTAGCAGCTATCCATTAACATGCTTTACCAGTTGTTGCTGAACCAATTGGTGCTGCTGTTACACAACCTGCTTCATTCAAAGCTTAAAAACAAGTTCCTCTTGAGACACATTTAGTTCCATCTGTTGTGCAAGTACCTAATTATTATTTGCATAGTGCATCAGTAGTAAAGACAAAGTCCTCACAGATTTTAGTCTTACATTTGGTGCTATCTAATGTGCAACCTGCTAAATGGGTATTACAATCATCAGCAGTTGCAGCACTATCTGGTGCATTATCGCATGTTCGAGTTTAACATGCTTAACCAGTCCAATAGCATAGGGCTCCTGATTTATTTGAAATACAATTGGCTGCTGTACCAAGTCCAGAACACTCAACTGGAATATCAATGCATCCTGATCCTGTATCTGCAACTGTACAATTCGGTAAATATCCTTTACAAAGTGTATCAGTATTAACAGTTGATTAAGCTGTGGCACATGATTTATCAGCACAAGTTTAACCATTCCAGCCACAAAAATCACCATTAGCATTTATTTTACATTATTCTTCTGCTAAATAAGAACTACATGCCACAGTTTATTAACATCCTCCTAGAGTAGCTAGACCACCAGCTGGATTTGGTGTAGCAACAACTGTACAAAATACTTTAGGTGTAGTACTACTGTAATATGCTAAACAATCAGCATGAGTAGCTGTTGCATTTGGTGCAGTGGTGCAGCCTCTATCTTAACATGCTGGCGTAGTTAAATTTGTATTCCAAACACATTCTCCACCAGCCGAGTTTGTCTTACATTACTCTTCAATTGCATATGAACTGCATGTGCCTCTGGCCATACAACCAGCTGCAGCAGCACCATTGGTGGCTCTTACTGTGCATTTCAATGTAGCATCAACAGCATAGCATTCACCATGAGTATCGAATTATGCAGTTGCTTCAACATTACCACAACTCAAATCAACACAAGTTAATTAAGTTGGATTCCAAAAACATGCCCCCCCTGTGGAATTATTATTACATTAAAGTGATGATTTATAAGTTGAGCAGGCTGCTCTTGGCTAACATCCTCCTACTCGGGCTACTGTACAAGTGGATAAATATGATGAGCATAATGAATCACTATTGTGTGTCGAATCATTTATAGCAGTATCACAAGTCTTTTTGACACAACTTGATCCTGATACAACACAAGCACCTTCAGTGGCTTAGAGACAAGCACTTGTAGTGCCGGCTTATGGTGCACAAGTTGTTGCCATTATTACACATGCTGATGGGGTACTATTTGAAGTACACGTATTAAGCCATGCATTACAATCACTATGACCAGTAGGAGTACCTACGTAATTTGCACAAGTTCTTGCTGTGCATCCTGTTGAACTGTTATTTGTACAACCAGCTTTAGCAGCATTACAGTTAGCGTTTGTGTATCTACCGGCTCCTAAATATATTCCTTCACAAGTAGTCACGACTGAAGCAAGCTAACAAGCAGAAGTATCAGTTGAAGTTGATGAAACACATACTCCAGCTGTTGATTTAACACAATTTACTGCAGGAGTAGTATAGGAAGAACATGTTGCTTGAATTGCTATGCAATCAGTACCTGCCCTATTAACACTACAAGCAATATTGTATGATTAACAATTTTCAAAGGTCAATCCTACTCCTCCTGTTACTTTAGCACAATCTGATGAGGTTGCTATAGCAATGCATGATAATGTACTAGACCAGTAGCATTTCGTTGTACCAACTTAAGTGCAAAGACCTGAACTTTTAATGTCACTACATTGATTAACTGTGTAACAACTAGTTCCTGCTGTGACTGCCCTACAGGCAGAATTGAATGGCGAACATAAATCATTCGTTAAACCAGAGACAGCTGTATGTTTTTCACAATCCATTTTTCCTGAAACTGCTATGCATTTATCGTCTGAAGTATCACTTGCTGTTCCATTATTATACCATAAGCAAGCATTTGATGAGGCATCGAAAGTGCAAGTGGCACTTGTTGTATATGAACTGCAAGGGCTGGCTAATTAACATGCTGTACCAGCAAGATTTACTGTACAAGCAGTATTGTAGGTCACACATTTAGCATCAGTTAATCCTGTTCCTGTTATTTTAGTGCAATCAGATGCTCCAGCATAGGTATACACTGCGCATGCACTAGTTGATGCATCCCAAAAACAAACGTCTGGAGTAGTATTTGCGAATGAACAGCTTGTCGAAGCAGAGTTACCAGAACATGCCGATTTTTTTTCTTAGCAGGCAGTTCCTGCAGCATTTACAGTACATCCAGCATTATATGCAACACAATCACTGTGGGTCAAACTACTTCCTGTAACTTTCAAACAGTCAGTTCCTGCAGTCGTAATGGGAATGCAAGCGGGTGTTCCTGTTGTATACCAATAACATTTCACAGCTGCAAAAAATAAGCAATTAGCTTAGCTTGTGAAATCCCCACAAGCAGTAATAGCTTAGCATGCTGTTCCTCCAGAATTTGATGTGCATGCTTTGTTATAGGCTTAACAAGATGCTGGAGTTAAACCTGTTAATCCTGTAACTGTAGCGCAGCCAGATCCATCTGCAATCGCTTGGCAAGCAGGAGTTGAATTCCAAAAACACTTTCCCTCAGTTGCTAATGAACAAGATGCTTAAGCAGTTAACCCTGTATAGCCTGCACAAGTAGATTATTTTGCCTGGCATGCATTTCCAGCGACATTGACAGTGCAACCACCATTATATGCTTAGCAAGAATCATGAGTCAATCCTGATACTGCAACTTTAGGGCAATCTGCTGCTAAAGATGCTGTAAGAATGGCAATACAACCTGGCGTTGTTGCATACCAGTAGCATTTACCATCTGTAGCAACAGAGCAAGATGCTTAAGCTGATGCCCCAGTATAACCAGCACATGTGCTAAGTTTTTCTTGGCAGGCAATTCCAGCGACATTTGCTGTGCAACTAGCATTATAATCATTACATGAATCATCAGTTAATCCGGTTCCAGTTATCTTTAAACAATCTGTATTTGCAGTGGCTATTGCAATGCATGAAGAAGTGGTCGCATACCAATAACACTTAATGGCCCCTAGATATGTGCAAGTAGCTGAAGTGGAAAAGCTTCCGCAGGTGGGCACAAGAAGGCAGGCTGACCCTGCTGAATTGGCAGAGCATAAAGTGTTGTAGACCTGACATTGCGCATGAGTCAAACCTGATCCTGTTATCTTGGCACAATCAGAGCTTGCTGTAATATCAATACACTTATTATTTGATCCATCATTGTACCATTTACATTATAATCCTGCTGTATTATAGGTGCATTCAGTATCTGCTGAATATTGACTGCAAGTTTTTGCAACTTAACAAGCATTAGCAGCTAAATTAGATGTACAACCTGAATTGTATGATGTACATATTGCATTTGTCAATGAGGATCCTGTAACTTTTTAGCAATCTGAGGATACAGTAGTGATTGAAATGCAAACATCATCTGTAGCATCCCCTGAAGTTCCATTATTGTACCAATAACATTTAGCTCCTGCTGTCGTATAAGTACAAGAAGTACTGGCTGCATATCCACCACACGTAGCACTGGAAGCTTAACAATTAGCACCTCCACTAACAGTTGTGCACAAAGCATTAAATGAAGAACATTAAGTGTGGCTTAACCCTGATCCTGTCTTTCTGGTACAATCAAATGTGCAGAAGGCTGTTGCTAAGGCTCCACTAACATTTGAACACCCTAATCTGTAAGCTTAACAGGCAGCTTGAGTTCCCTTAAATGTTGTGCAATCACCAGTGGCCCAAGTACTTATTGGGGAGCATCCATTATTGACCCAAACACAATCATCATTAGCACTAGTATTTGATAAAGTTTTATGACATTGAGCTTAAATATAATAGTCCGTGCAATTTGCTGCTTTAGGAATACATCCTAATCCACCAACTTTATAAACAACAGCACATGTATCAGTAACTGCTTTGTATGCAACACATTCTGAATCAGTATTATAACTTGCAGAATTTTCTGCATCATAACATGTAGCATTTCTACAGACAGTTCCAGTCCAAACACACAATTTACCAGTAGAATTTATGTTACATTAATCTGAAATTGTATAGTTGCTGCATGCAGTAGCTAAAGCCATACAATTATTTTATGCTGCATTCACTGTACATGAATCTAATTCAGTATTACATAAACTGTGGCTATTCTTGTTAATGTTTGTGCATGTTCTATCAACACATGTTGTACCATTCCAGTAACAATATCCAGTACCTGATTTTGCATTCTTAATGCAATTAGATATAGAGTGTAATGATCCACAACTTGTAACTTTCGGTATACATTTTGTTCCATCATCAGATACCAAACAACCAGGTAAAAAAGTATTGCAATTAGTGTCACTTGCGGTAACCTTTGAAGGAGTTCCATCGAGTGTAGCAACATCACATGTTTTTTCAATACATTTAGTTCCATTCCATAAGCAAACTGGAGAAGTTCCTTGTGAACAATTATCAGAAGACATTCTGGAAGCACAAGCAGCAGGTAAATCAATGCAACCAGATCCATTATTTGCAGACACACATCCAGCTTTATAGTTACTACAATCAGTTGTCAATGTTAAAGTCTTTGGTGCAGTTGTACAAGCTTTATCAATGCATCCTGTTCCATTCCATCCACAAATAGATCCTCCTTATCTTACTTAACAAGCAGCTTCTATTGTTATTGCTTCACATTTTAATGGAATAGGTACACATCCAGATCCTGTATTGCTCAAGGTGCAAGTATTTAAATAAGCATTACAATCATTATGTGTAGAGGTGGTTGATGGAGCCAATGCACATTGTTTCTTGTAACATTTACCTTTCCAAATACAAGGTTTTTGACTAGTATCTTATGTGCAAATTGCTTAAGCCAAAGCATTTTCACAAGTCCATGTAACACAACCAGTTGGATTTGAAGTTGAATTTACTGTGCAAGATGTTAAGAATCCTTAACATAATTCATGTGTTGTATTGACTGATGGTGCATTGGCACAAGTCTTATCTTTGCAAGTTGATGAGGCATCATCATAAAAACAAACATTATTGTTGGCATCCTTTATACATGCAGTTTTCAGGAGAATGGCTGAACAAGTTGTATTAATTGTGCATCCTCCATTTGGAATAGTAATACACTTATTACTTGGGTAATAGGTTTCACAGGCATCATTTGTAGTATTTGTGGTAGGAGCATTTGAACATGATCTTGGTTAACAACCTCCTCCTGTCTTGACTGTGCATGTTGGTAAGTACAATGTGCATAAATCATGAGTATTATTAGTAATGGGAGAGTTTTAACATGTTTTTTCTTTACAAGTTGTATCCCAAATGCAATCTTATCCTAAACTATTTTTGATACAAGCATCCTTGAATGTAGCGGTAGAGCAACCACTATTTGGAATACATCCTCCCCCTGACTTAGCAATGCATCCATTAGCTGGTAAGGGTGCAAATCCACTACATGCTGTATTAGTTGTCATTGATGTTGGTGCATTAGCACACGTTTTCTCAACACATTTAGATGTTAGTGTATTCCAATAACAATCTCCTCCATTTGAATTCTTAACACAAGCAGCCTATATGACATCTGTACAGGCACCTCTAGCAACACATCCACCTCCACTTTTAGTTGTGCAAGATCCATTATCTAAAAAGGCTTTGCAAGCATCATCAGTTGTAAGTGTTGTAGGAGCAACATCACAGGTCTTGTTCCAACATTTAGCGCCATCCCAATAGCATTTCTAATTGTACAGTTTGTTCCAAACACATTGAATTTCTAATAATTGATCACCACAGTTTGTTCCGCTGTCTACACAACCCCCTCCTGTTTTTGCTGTGCATGTTGGTATTTTGCCTCTGCATTCAGCATCAGTTGCGAATGTTGTAGGTAATCTATCGCAAGTATTAGCATCTACACATGCATTTGTTGTAACATCCCAATAGCAAAGATTTCCTTAAATATTCTTAACACAAGGTAATTATTTTGAGTAACTGCTGCATACATCGACTTCCACACAATGAGTTCCATCTGTTATGCATCTATTTGAAATTGCTTAGCAATCTGGATCTGTCGTCTTTGCATATGCTGTGCATCCTGTGAATTGGACACATTTTCCTCCATCCCATGCACATGCAGCCCAAGTTCCACATCCTTAACAAGGCTCAGCTTTTGGACACTCAGCCTCGGCAAATGAATCACAGTAAGCAGCGTAAGTTACAGTTGGTGTCACTGGGGTTGTTGTTGTTCCACATGTATTCTTTGTAGCATCCCATGAACATCCTGTCATTTTAGTACAATCCCCTTGAGATAATAATTGATCGCAGGATGAACACAATGTTGTGCTGTAGGTTTGACTTGCCACAATGGCAATCATCAGAGCAAATATGAATTATTTATTCATTAAAAGTATTAATTAAAACCAGATATCTATCTGTGTTTTTATACAAAAAAAAGATTTTAATTTATTTTAAAAATCGACTTTTAAGATATTATTAATAATTAGATTTGCATGCACCTCTACTAGATTAATTATGCTTAAAATCACATTAATTAAATTAACTTATGAATTTTCAGAGGGATGTGAGTGATGGTATTCGTAAAAAAACTTTCTGAGGCAAAATAGTTGAAGGAGACTCTGGTTTAATACTTAAAATATTCATATTATATCACAATTCTTCAAAACAAGCCTACCTTTAGAAGGCTAACATTCAGCCAGCAGAAAGCTATATATGTAAAGCAAAAGAAACAATCAGCTCAAAAAATATATCAAATGATATTGATCTGTTCACCTTTCCCATTTTTTATTATGCTAGGGCTTTTTGATTGAGGTTTCTTTGTTTATCTCAATTAAAATATGTATAAAAATAGGAGAAAGAGGCAGAATGAACAACAACAAAAAGTAATGACAGTTGGTTAAAGAGTTTTGTAGGAAAAAAAATTATTCTCTTTGTATATTTTGAATATGAATTAACACTTGTTTTGTAGAAAATGTCTTGATCATAGATATTTTTTGCCAAGCCTGTGTATTTTGTTTTTAAAAACTCATGCGACTGGCAATAGCCAGATAGAACAGAGAAAAAAAAATAGGCATTAATTTAAAAAATAAAGTGAAGGCGTAATGCCAAAAGAATGAATTTTGGTTAACCAAAATTGCCTGAAAGACTTCCTGATGAGCTTCCGCTGCAATTAATATTGAAATGAAGCAAAATCATTTGTAGGTAGATGCAAAATATATCATTTTTATGACATTTAATTAAAAATAAATTGTTGTGTGTATTTATATAATTTCTATATATTTTTTGAGTATAAAAATTTATTGATCAAAAAATTTCAATGTCTAATCAGAGAATAGCTGTCTTAGCTTTAGATAAATATTATATTTATGAATATGGATAATCCAAAAAAAAATAATTTTGACAAAAATTTAACTTTTTACAAAATTTTTTTATTTTTGTTAAATCTGTAATTTTTTTTTTCATTTTTATTGTTTTTGTTAGATTTTATTTGGTATTCGTGTTTAAACAGAGCTTTTATTTTGATCTTTCGCTAATTTGAATTTTTTTGTATACACAGTATGGTAAAAATATTTTCAAAAAGGTATGTGGTGTTATTAAAAACTGAATAAAATGGATATTTGAATAAAAAAGAAAAAAGGCAGTCATCAGTGATTTTAAAAAGTAACTTGAAAATTTGAATGATGATTTTTCATTACCAAATTCAATGAAGACATTCTTATTTATTGGTAATTTATTATGTTTAAATGTGAAATAGGATGAAGTTGATAAAATATGAATTAACTTTTATAATTATAATACTTGTTTTAATAGTTAATTATGGAAATAATAATAACTTAAATCAAATACCTTTATCAAAACAAATTTTCTACAATTTTATTAAACTTTTTCAAAATATCTCTATTTTTATTTATTTTTGATTCTTCTTTTGTTATTTTTTCTTCCATTTCTTTGCTCTTTATACAACCTCATTAGGTATTCCTGCTATTTTAGCTACATTAGCTGCAAAACTCTTTTATGCAGCACCATTTATTAATTTATATTCAAATATTACTTTATCACCTTATTAATAATGTTTCATAACACATTATTAAATATTTTTAAATAATGCAAATTCATCTAAAAGTATATGATAATGTGTTGCAAATAATGTT
>JMSD01000001.1:712035-793585 GCA_000715435.1 Paramecium caudatum
TAATTCTTCATCAAGTTTATCAGTAATTATTGTTAGCTTTTCTAATGCAGTATCATATTCTGGACTAACTCCTTAAACAGGTTATGGTTCACCATCCTTTATAATTAAACATTTTTCTAAATCTTTAAAAATATTAGTTAAGCTTTTCGCAATATCTTGGCTATTGACCATTTTCTTTAATTTTACTGATTTAAACTTAGGGAGATATTTATCAAACACTTTAAATGCCTCTGATGAAGCTTTGATATTTTTGATCACATTTGCTATCTCTTTGAGTTTGATTCTTCCATAACTTTCACCTCCAGTTACTGGTACTGCTTTAAGTTTATGTGAATGTATTGTGTTAAAACATCTTATGATAGCTCTCTCTAAATCTGGAAGAGATCTTAATCTTTTTTAAAATTCTTCACTCGGCTCGATGTTATTCATCAAGTCTTAAACACTTTCTTATCTTTCAATGATTTCTTTGCAATCAAGCAATGGGCTTTAAACCCATTTAGTTAAAAGTCTCTTTCCATAAGGAGTTGCACACTTATCCAAATAGTCAAAAAGACTTCCTTTATTCGTTACCTTCGTTTGCAAGTTTACTTCAAAAATTTCTAAACTTTCTAAAGCTTGAGAGTCTAAATAAAGATTTCGTTTTTGACTGAAACAAGAATCCAAAAAGCTAAATCTTCCTCTTCTGTATACGGTAGTACTAATTAGCAATTTTCTCAAATAGCATAATTATATGTAAAAGGCTTGAACTGAATAATAGTATGTAAAATAATATGATTCTTCTTAATCTTAAGAGTTCTTTTTTTCATGATAAAATTGTTTTTCTAATTCTTACAGTAAATTAGGATAATCAACGCTTAAAGTTAGTTCTATTTCATTTTAGGATTCTTCAAGAATTTTCCCCTCCTTTTTATCAGAATATAGGCCTTAATTAATATCTGTTTCTGGTTTAACCTCTGGTTCTATGTAATGTGAAGGAACTTCAAAATCTATAGAACCTGAATGACTGTTTTTCCTCTATTTCCCCTTTTATTTGACTTGTTGTTTCTCCTCCTAATATTCATGTTTAATTTGTTCAAAAATGTAATCGCATTCCTAAAATTCTCTATTAGAAATGATGACTGTTGGATTGCATATGTTTCTAAGATATTTATAAACATGTACTTAATCATTTTTTAAACTTCTTCAGGAACTTTTAAGTAAATAGCTTCAGCTGGCCTAATCTTATATATAACTGATCTTAATTGATTGGATTATTCATCATCTTAAAATTGATCAAGATAAAAATTGTTGGTTGTGCAATCTACTATTGACAGGCCATAAATATATTTATTTCCTTTTAAATTCACAGGGGCATTTGTACATACAAGTACAAGAAGATGTCTTGCTTCATAAGTATCATTATCAGCTAAATCTTAGAGTGTACCTCTACTAATAATGGAGGTTATTTCTCTTCTTACAATTTCTCCATCTTCTTTGTTTGCTATATCTGCTTTTTCCATTTATTCCACTAGCATTATTTTATACCCTTTGTCTAACAAAGTCCTCTCATAAATTGGAAGTTGACTATCATATACTGTTAAACAGGGTCTATCCTTACCCCAAAATCCTAAATGGCGGTTAAATAGTTTTGCGATCAGAATGGCATCACTGTACATAACAGTGATCCACCGACCACATCTGAAGAATACAATTGAATCAAAATGATTCCTCTTGGCATTCCAATATTATCTGAACATTGGGGACAATTTTTAATATTATCCAATAGGGATGGAAATCGTACCAGGATCATAATTTGGTGAATCTGGTTTATTCCCTTCGGCATCACGGATAAAGTCTGGTTACATGAAGGTGGGTAATAGAGATTCTGAAAGTTTGAAGAATTCTTCTGCATCCCTTTAAATGCAATTATCCTATGGCTCGGCAAATTGATCCTCGTCTTTCATCTATGATTCTTATTTTTCTTTTTTTTGAGTTTTTCGCGGTTATTTTTGATTGGTTGATGTAGTCTTGGTGTTTCGTTTTTTTTTGTTGGTCAATTATTCTTCCTCGGAACTTGGATCTAATTCAGAACATGATGATTCTTTTTCCATTTTAGGTTGATATTCATCATCTGATTCATTGCGTTTGAGTCTTTGTAATTGTTTGCCTGGTTTCTTGGTGGATTTCTTGTTTTTGGACTTCTAAATCACAAACATATCATCATCGTCGTCTTCGGAAATTTTCCGCTTTTTTTGCATATTCTTTAATTTAATTATATTAAGATGTCTCAAGATAGTCACAAAAAGCCAATAGTGATTATTCCGCAAAGTAATGTGAGCATTCGAAAATTGGAAATAGAATAAGTGGAGTAGAGTGATGATTTGGAGGCCCCATCAGAAAAAATATCAGATGAGGAATCTTAAAACCCTTTTTTAAATTTTGTTGCCTCCTATTCTACATTTACAAATGCAGCGGAGGACACAAATTTGGATCTTAATCTTGTCCTTACAGAGCTCAATTAACGTATAGAAAACTTTGAGCCCCCTTCTAAGACGTTAGAAGAATTTCATAGTGAATTGTTAATAAAAGAAGCGCAAATTAACGAACTTGCAGACACTCTGAAGTAATTGCCTGATTCAAAGCTTTTATCTTGCATTCAAGATGTTGAAAAGTATTTTAATAATCATTTAGGCTTTACTACAAATTGTCAGTTGATTATCAGGCAGAGTTGAAAACTGCATAAAAGTTAAGAATTATTTGAATTAGTTACATATTAAATTAATAATGAAATTAGGTCTTAGCAGATCCATGAAGGAGGTTTCTCCCTTATAAAAGGAAAGCCTTACAATTTAGTAAGTCTTGGAGATGTTTCATTCTCAATACACGGAGCAATTGATTGATAGAAAGAGTGAAGCGATTGTGCGATTTTGTAGGCAAAGATAAGAGGGCTTTCTCCTAGAGGAGATATCAGAATTAATTGAAATACTAAGGTTATCTATTGCTGAAATGAATCCACTTATGCAACCGGCTATTCAAAAAATTTGCGAAACTGCTTCGGTTCCATTTATTAAATTGAGAACATCGGATTAGTTGAAATTCGTTCCCAAATTAAGCGAATTTCTCGATACAATGAAACCCATCTTATATAGTCCATAGTAGGAAATATCCTAACAACAGCCAGAGTTGAGAATGCCAGTAATAAAATTTTTGAAGAGTTTTGCTGAAGAGGGCATTAGTGAAATAATGAAAGAGGAGGCATCATTTGAGTAATAAAAAAAGTAAACAGAGCTTTCTCCATTATAGCATTTGCTAAAAAACGGAACTAGGGTATTTATTGTAAATAATTTAGAATTTAAGGTCTTTGAATTAGTCTAATCTCATCGAAAATATAATCTTCACAATGTAACATTATTCAAAATAATATGAATATTTGCTACCTTTATTGGAATTGATATCTAGTTGCATTTTGTATCGTGATTTGGCTGCTAAATTTTCTAATTTTGGCATTCTTAAAGACATAGTCTATGTAATTTTCGAATGTGAAGATTTTAGATCGTACATAGTAAAGTCTTGTTTTGAAATTATATGGAATACAATTGAGGTAATGAGTTATTTTATAGTCAGGCTGTAGGAGTGGCATCAATAAAGTTATTTGCAGTTGAAGATATAATATCTGGATTGAAGAAGTTATTTGAAAACATAATGAAGTAGGGATATAAATTGGAGGACAAGTGTCTTAGGAATGAAATTCTCATTCTACTAAATTATTTAATGAGAGATGAAAAAGTAAAATTATAAACTATTTAAAGGCTTTACAATATTTTGTTGACAAACCACAAGCTCACACAATATAATCTTAAACTAACTTTCTTGAAGTGCTTTTATTTTATGCAACAATTGATGAAGTGACTTTCTACAATGAGCCAATCAGAACAAACTAATTAAAAGCATTTTTTGGAACAACGAGTGAAGATTTAGAATTTAAGAAACTAATATGGAGTGGAATTTTGACAGCTGTTTAATCGGGGAATACTGGTGTGTTAGATGCAGTTAAGGAGTCACCATTTATTGTTACATTATTATTATATATTGATCCTTTGGCGAATAGCTATGCTGTTAATAGGTGGTCCCCACCATAGAAGAAGGAGATACAATTGCATTGTTTGGGAATATTGGGAAATGCAATAGTTTACCTGAAAGATGAGTATTTATATAATAATATCTAGCTTCTATGAGAAAAATGGACTTTTTTGCCTTACTAAATTTTTAACAAATACTTAAGAATTAGATCATAAGGAAAGATGCTTGAAAGCCTTTAACAATGCATCTGAATTTGAACAAAATTATAAAATCAAAATTTGTGATGAAGGTGTAATGGACAACTTGATTGAATTCCTGTAAAATGAAAATGATAATGATAATCCTTTAAAGATTAAAGAATTGTGCTTCTCTATTATTTCTAATTTATGCAAGGATTGCAATAAGAATAAAAAGTTATTTAGATAAAAGGGAGCAGTTGAACTTATGGTTAATGCACTTAAAAATCCTAACCTAGGAACAAGTGCAAGATATGCTCTATATGCAGTGAGTGTGCTTGATTGCCTGTGGAACACAATTTTGGGCAATAGAAAATCTGAAGCAATATTTTTAGACTCAGAGGGATTATATGTGTTGTTGGAATTTTTGGAAACTTGTGATGATATGCACAAAAAATTGACATTGTCATGTTTAAGTTATTTAATGGAGAACCCAAAAGCAATTCCTTATTTTTGTGATTGGAATTCACCAAAGACCATGATCAATAGTACTTAATTGTTGGTGAAAATCTACACTGCAGAAGATTTACGATTTGGAGTTAAGTATTCTGATGGTATAGTCTTGAATAAGCTACGTCCTTTAAACCCTCTCAATGATCCAAGTCTCAGAGACTTAAATCAATCCATTGATTAGAAATCCAAACATATGAAGTCCCTGAGAACACAATAGGAGGATTTGGAATCGGATGTAGGAAGTGAGGCATATTTGGTGAGGAGAATCACTGAAAAATCTGCAGAGTATGACTTAAGGGCGATTGTATTTGCCATACTTTATCGTACGGGTTTTGATAAAAATGAATTATTGCCAAACGAGAAATAAATGATTGAAGTCATTTAACTTTATCCTCACTTCAAGATAGGGGAAATATGGAGAGAAATAAAATATGAATTAGAGTAAGAGAAGATAAAACCAACATCTGACGACTATCATTGGTTGATGACGTCAATAGAAGAATCGGAAGAACTTGTCATGAATTGTATGAATACCTAAGGACTTGTAATTTTTTTCATAATCATAGATTGCAAGAGAGTTCCGTAAGGTTTAGGAGGAGGAGTTGACAAAATTTTACGACATCATTAGGAGCAACAAGTTAACTAAATGAATTACATTAATAATAATCATATAATGTAAAACTCCTTGATAAAGATTTATTCAGTGAAAATACTAACACAACATTCAGTTAAATCATAAAGGGGTAAGCTACATTCTGGTGTCTTGGTTTTATCTGTACGGGGATTGAACTTGTCTCTTGGAGAAGAGAGTACTTTGATTAGCTGGTGCTAGCACTGGTACTTGAACGATTTTGTTTTGGTTGTAATCGAACAGCTTGACAGTTTGATTTGATGCAAGGTTATTTTTCTTTTGTTCACCTATGTTTGGTTCACTTGATTGTGACTTCAATGTTGACGTTCCACAGATTCCCATTAAATATTTATATTATAGCATAAAAAACATAAATCAAAATCAAATTCCAATTAGAGAATTCGATCTTGTTTTCTATAGTACAACTTTTGAGGAGTCTAGGCGATGGATATCGCTTTTGATCCTTTGCCTGCTGTGAACTGTGCTGGTGGAGATCATTCGTTTTAAGGGACTCATACATGAGGAATTTCGAGGTGAGTCTTGATCTTAGGGTTAATGGGAGATAGCTACCATTCAATAATTCTAGAAGACGATACTACAGTAATATTTGAGTTTCACATTGCCTGATATGAGCAATTAAAAGACAGTCGTTCCTTATTAACATATCTTTACATTAAAAATTATAATACCCTTAATCATTCCTTTCTATTCGAGAGAAATCAAATTGTTCTGATACAATGACCATAATGCATAAAGCACTTCACATTCTAATGACATTATAAAAAAATTAATTAATATAATTTATCAATACCTTCCACCTCTAATCCTACATTAATGGAAGGTTTTTTGGAGTGTAAAATTGGACTTTATACATTTAAATATTACTTTATCTTGCATGATTCGATACTTATGTATTGTAAGAAGTAATCGAGTCGAATTATTGGTTAAATTCATTTATCGATTGCGAACATTCAATAACGAGAATATTCAATAAATATATCTACTGGGATAGAGAAAATAATACTGATATTCGATAATACAGAGCAGAAGAATGTTTGGTTCGATTGTTTGTCGAAATAAAATTAGAAATTGCACATAGAGGATGAATTGGAGAAAGTTCGATCACTGTAGTATTAGTTTGAGAATACACTAAAATTGGTATCAAAAACAATTGAGAAAAATCCAAACCTCAACTCCTACTCGGAGAAGGTATCTTCTTTGGGCTTTACATTTTCGGGTAAAAAAAGTATCAATATAAGAAAGACTTAATGAACTTGTTGATTTTCTGTATTAACAGGCTTAGCCAGAATTTTAGAGCTGTTAATCTATTAATTCTTTTCATACAGCAAGTTTGAAGCCGGCTCCTCGTGTTAGGAAGGCAGTATAATTGGGGCAGTAGCAGTTTAATATTTGGGTTGTCAAGAATGAATTACATAAGCCCTACTATGAAATGAAAATTCCAAGTATCATTATATCAATGTAGTATATGTATATTTACCATGCACAATGCTTTAATTAATAGCAACATAAATGAAATATGTTCACATATTAGATAGAGCTAGTTAAATTAGGGATTAAGAGTTGAAAATTGCTCTAATAATAGGTTTTATAGTTTCTTAGTATTCTTCACTTAAAATACAATTGCCTCTTCCTTCAAAAATCAATGAAACATTTGAAGTCGTGGAAACATATAAATACCTCTCATAATAGATAAATGAGAATCTTGTGGCTTTCTATAGCACTTCATCAAATTTTGATTATAATGGGTCTGTAGAATATTTATTTCAGTTTGAGTAACTGAGATTTGATGTTCAGCTGAATAAAAAGATGCTTATAACTTTGAAAAAAAATTCTGACACATACACTATAACATCAGAAAACCATTATATATCGATAAGAAATTTAGTGTCATAAAGGCCAGACATTTCAATAGAGGGAAAGTTTATTATTTCTTATAAAGGAAATATTTACGAAGTGAAATTTTAGAATAATCAAATATCGAGTCAAATTGGTACACTGAAGATTTCTGGATAAACTGGAAAGGTATAAATAAAAGGTAAATTAGCTAATAGCTGTTAATATTTATAATGAAGAACTGATCTTATTTTAGCAGGATGAAAAAGAATTTGATTTCAATAAACATAATCCTTTGTTGCCTCCTTCAGACAGCCGATTTAGAGATGAGTTAATTAAAATGCAGGAAGGTAACAATAAAAAATATTTAGGAAATTATATTGAAGCTCAGAAAGTACAAGACATGAATGAACAATTTTCCTAAGTATGGTTTAATAAGGAGAACATATACAAAGGAGGATACTTCACACATTAAACACTGAGTTAAGGATGATAATTAAACTCAATTTTGCTTTATTATAATTTGAACAAATCAAGACTTTGCAATTCTTCCATTAAGAAAATCTAAAAATGGTGGGGTTTGGACAACTTATAAAGCTTTAGCTAATACGGCCAACTCTTATTACACAGATGACTAAATTATTTGGAAGTGTTACCACTATATCATCATGAATCTTGAGATTGGCGGAATAGTTATTGTTTTCAGTTCTCAATCTATCTTAATAAGCTTTGAGGTCAGCTTCTCTGGTTGAAATTAATGTTTAAACATCGGAAATTCTGACTAAAAAATTAAATTTTAGGTTACCTGATTTATCTTCTCTCTCTTAATAGAAGTCAGCATATTATTGATCAAAAACAGCTTTTTCTGATGCTAATTGTTATCTTCTCAATTCATCTTATTATTTTTGGCTATCTTCATCTTTGTAGGCTTTGGTCAAGGCATCGAAAATATTAAGTCTTAAACTATTGAGGAAGTCGCACATTTCCTTAAGAACTTATCTATCCTTAAAATTGAATCCTTCAGTTAAGTTGGACAATGCTTGGATAAATGATGAGTATTAATGTCCGAAGTTTTCTGTGTTTGCTTTGACTTATCTTAAGGCTTTGTTAACTTTGTGTTTTTAATCTTCACTAACTTCGATGAATGCAGCTCTAACATCACCACTTTTGAAGAGGTCTGTCAAGAGATCCAAAGCTTCATCAATGTTTCTCAAGGCATCTGTGAATTCAGTGGTTGTGAGAACAAATGATTCATGTTGGGTATTTCTTGCAGCTTCGGCTTCTTTGAATGATTGAGCATTATCTGTTTATTTGGCTTTAAGTCCGAGTAAAATCTACATAAATATAGTCATACATCATCTAATTCTTGGAGTCTTGGGATGAGTTCACTATTGAGGACTTTTTTTTCTCTGTTGATGTCGAATTCAGCTTAATTGCCCTATGAACTGAGTGAAATGACTTTGGAATTGTGTTCGGCTTCGACAACTTCCCATTGAGTGTTTTCTAGGTTCAAACGTTCTTCAATTTGTCTTCCGAATGCTTTAACTCCTTCAACAAGTGAGTCGACTGCTCCTGTGACTCTCATTGTCACTTCAGCTAAATCGATCACCATATGTCCAATCTTAGATTATGCCAACTCATCGATTTACGATTATAGGCCTGGATTCACATAGGAATCCATAACTCCTTGATTGCTAGGGTGGTTTTATGTTAGATTTACTTCGTAACTGTTGTGCCTGAAACTAGACACACTAAGACCAATAGAGAAATTATTTTTCTGCTCATTGCTAAATTCGTTTTTAATATAAATATTGAGTATTATTATTAATATTCATTGTCCTGTTACTATATTGAAACTTCTTTTTTTTGGTACATACCTTTGATTGAGGATTTTCTCATTGATTTCGACTGGAGTGCGCCCTGATACTTTGGTCTACGATTTTGGTGTTGAAGTTTTACTTTGGTGTATTTGTGAGTACCCGTGATCTTGTACACTTTTAATTGGTTTTGATTTTTTTGATTGATCGGATAGAGGTGTTTTGAGGGGTGTTTGTGATTTCTTTGGGGGTGGAGGTTGCATGTGCTATTCTTACATTCTTTGATATTTTTGTAGATCTTAATCAAGTAAATCTAATTACTTTTTTCTTTCTTGAGGCTGATAATTATCCAAATAGATACGCGGTAGTTTTTGTTACTCACTTCGTTGCATTAGATCTAGAGATTGGTTTTGGTCATTTTTCTTTCTCTCCTTGTGTAGGGCATAATTGTCAGTTTCATATTGTTTATAGATTTGGAAGTCTTTTAATTTATTCTCCATTAACTTTTATTTTTCGAATGCAATCTTCTATTCTACTTTTATTCGTTCTTCTTGCTTTCTAACCTGTAGATCTAGTAGTTGTTTTCTTTTTTCTTAGAGCTACTTGTTAAGTTCTTCTTAATATTGTATGGATTCTATTTTGGGTCTCTATTGAAGTTCCAATGTTGATAGAGATTGAGGTTATTTCTATTATTTGAGTCCTCTCTTTTCTTCAATCATTAGATCATATTATTCCCGTAACTATTTGGAACCCTCTTCCTTTCTCATTCTCTAAACTTCAATATCCTTCATTTCTTTTAATTGCTACTATTTCAAGTACTCTTTATCGAGTAATTAACTTTAGTAGGATCGCTCTTTGTTCATTTTCTTTTGAATCATTTGTCGATTGAGGTTTTCGAGGCTGGTTTCAATTTACTTAATCTTTCGTTCTTCCATTTCTTTAAGTTTCTTGGACTCTCTTTATCGTAGAGTTTCGAGCATTTGAGAATCTAGTTTCTCGTTCTGATTATACTACACCAATTTCCTCTATTAATGGAGCATCATATCTGTCTCTAATTCTTTTTTGTATCGTAACTTCCTTTGTTGCTGGTCATCTCGTATTTGATTGTCGAATTACTGCTTCTCTACCATTTGACTTTAGAGTATTTTTGCCCATGAAGGCTATTGAATCATAATAAAAATAATAATCAAGCTTTCAACTAGGCTTATTCAAATTCATGAATCCATGCTGATCTACTGTTGTGAGCATTTAGTTTGGCCATAATCAGACCGCCAAAGAAAAACACTAAAGGAACAACTATCACTGCAGTTAATCCTTGGGTTGAGAGTTCAGTGTCAATATTTTCTTTTACACAACAACATGCATCTGTCCCTGAAGCACTTAAGGTGTAGGTTTTAGTACATTAATAGAGAACATAGCGAGGATCTTAGGAAAGTTTAGTAGCCTATGCACTCATTTATCTAACATCAAGAGTAGTTGGTTCATCTAGTTGGGTATTTTGAATGTTCTAACAAAATTGTGTCCAAGTAGAGTCTGTTGGTGTATAGTAAGTGAGTATTGGGCATGTATCTAAATCTATATACGCGAATTTGGCGTTGTCACCTATTGTTATAACATTTTCTGATTGAGTAACTGCAACAAAAGAAGTGGCACTTACATGAAATAACAAAAATAAAAACATTAAATTTATTTATAGATCAAATCATTCTTCTTATATGTCTTTGGATGAGTAAAATAGGTCCCTTCTATAGGAGTTTGGGAAAGGATTTTGTTGGACAATGTCCCTGAAAGGTGATTAAAAGGGTTGTTATTAAAGTTGATTTTGCATCTACATCTACTTCTAAATAGAGTATTGTTGCATGTATTACTATTGTTGCTTGCTCTCAGATTTGATGAACTCGGCTAAACTCTGTTCTTGGGGTACAGGTGTAGCGAAGAAATTGGGGGTTTCCTTTTTCTCTACCTAACCTGATTATAGTTTCATCATTAATTTGGATGAAGATTGTTTTTATTGTTGGTTTTGAGAAGACCCAGAGAATAGTTGTTCGACGGGATCTAGGAGCATTTCATCACCATGAGGTGTCTCACATAGCATGGAAGTCTTCTTTTCTTATTGGATAATTTATTGTTGTCTTTTGGAGTCGGTTTGGAAAATACCGGGCTTTTGAGCCGATTCAAATACATTAACAGGGGAAGGTAGGAGAGGTGGCTGAATACCAAGAACCTCACAGATTTGAGTGATTTTATTGTCAGCTGTTCCTAAGGTTTGAATTATTGCAGTGATTTTTTCAATTTTGATTTATTCTTCAGAGGGTTTTTCGGGTTCATGTGAAAGGTTGAGGGCTGAAAATGAACTGTTGAGGGATGTGTTTTCTTTGTTTTGCCCTTGGAATCGAAGTGTGTATTGTTTTTTGAGGTAAATGGCTAGATCGTAGTTTTCATGGAAAAAACATTTACTCACTTTATCGATGTCGAAGTTTTTCTTGAGATGTAGTTTTTGCATAGCTCCCTAAAAGAGTTTTAAATTATTGATGTGATCAATTTGAGTTTTGGGTTTGAGGATGATCTTGGCGGGATTCAAGGATTAAGGATCGATGAGAGTAAGTAATTTACAGTATGCAACTCCATTTCCTAATTACTCAATCTTAGTGATGTTTTGTGGGTTTCCTTTGAGTAGATTATTGATCCAGGTGATGAGCTCTGATTTTGAATTTTCCATATTTTTATATTTCAAATTTTTTCAGTTCATAATTAATTATAAAATGCGATTTATTGTGATTGTGTTGTTAGTATTGTTAACAGTTCAGGTAAAGATATCATTGGATACTAATTGTGGATGTGAGATATTTGTGGAGAAGGATTGTTAGGATGCAGGGTGTTAGTGGAAGGATGAAAAATGCTAGGTCAAGTTGTAATCAAGTACCTAACATGATTCGTCATCGTTTTGCTCTTAGTTCAAAGAGTCGAATTGTGGGAAACAAACTGGATGTGCTTATCTAGTGGATAGATGTGTGGAATTTGCCTCATGCACTAGTTACCTGCAATCAACAAATTCATTGTGTTAAGGGATTTCTAGTTCGTGTATCACGGATGGAACAAAGTGCGTAGAGATAGGAGATTGCCCGACTTATAAGACTTCTGTATCTTGTGTGAGAGATTCTCAATCTAACTATTGTTATTGGGATGGTTATGCATGTGTAGTGGCATCTACTTGTGCATAATTGCCAAATAACCTCAAAACAGATGCGGATTGTAGAGCCATCAAATCAGAATGTACAGTTTCAACATCAGGTGGTTGTTAAATGAGTGGGTTAAGTTGTTTGGATTAAGTGGGTGAGTTGCAATGTGTTTGGGATCGCTATTAGAAGATACAGTGTGCTTGGAATGGGTAAGTGTGTCTTGAGAAGTCTTGTTAATCAGCTCCTATTACGATTCGAAGTACATAGGATTGTGGATCGTATATGAGTGGATGTGTGGCATAACTTGGGGGTGGTTGTGTAACTCTTGGATAATGTTCGGATATTTAGATTGATGATGCTTGTATTGTAGATAAGTCAGGGAATACTTGTTACTGGTTTGATGGAAAATGTTCAAACAGATAATGTTAAAATGCGCCTTCATTGCTTGGCACTTTCTAAGAATGTCAAAATTTTCTCTCAACTTGTGTACCAAATAAAAAGGGCGGTTGCAAAACTTATACTAATTGCACTGATTTAGATGATTCATTCACTTGTGGTAGTGGATTATTATAATGTGTTTGGAATGATGAAAAAAACCTCTGTATGGCATATAGTTGTGGAAATGCTTCTAAAAAGTACAATACCTATGAGAAATGTATTGAATTTAAGTCAGATTGTACAGTGAATCAAACAAAGGATGGTTGTTCAGATAGAACATGTGATAATGCTCCAAATTTCATCAATACAAATTATGATTGTGATTAATATAAAAGTGGATGCATAACAAAATCAGGAGGAGGATGTATAACAAATACTGATTGCAATAATATTCATTATTAAGATGCATGTTTAGTGGATTCATAAAATAGATAATGTTTTTGGTACAATAATTAATGTTCTCTTAAAACATGTGCAAATGCTCCTACGGCGTATAATACCCATGAATAGTGTTAATTATTTTCGAAACTATGTACTGTAAAAAGAACATTAAATGGATGTATTGATATGACATGTGATGTGGTGTTTTAGAAAAATAATTGTTTAGCAGATTATTTAGGATAGAAGTGTCATTGGAATGGGTTATGTTTCGATAAAACATGCGAAAATGCTCCACTAACTTTGATTGATGATGCACAATGCAGAGCATATTTAAGTAGCTGTACAGTGAGAGATTCAGGGATAGGATGCAAAAAGAGACCATACCAATGTATGGAGATGGTATTACCTGCTTAATGTGTGACAAATGCATATGGAGTTGCTTGTGCTTGGTAATCTGGGCAATGTAAAGTTAAAGATTGTTGGACAGCAGATAGTAGTCTCACGACATATGAATCATGTAATGCCTACTTCCCTGGATGTACTACTACAGGAAATGGTTGTTAACCATTGTAAGCATGCAATCTTTATTAAAATTCTGCAAGTTGTAGATTCGATTAAGCAGGCAACGATTGTGAATATAATAACAGTTTATGCGACAATAAGAATTGTCTAACAGCTGACAATACCCACAATAGTAATACACTTTGTAATACTTACTTAACTGGCTGTATTGTTGCAGCTTCAGGTACTGGATGTATGGCAAAACCAGCCACTTGTGGAGGAATGACAACTTCCCTATAATGTACAGCAACATCTACAAATTCTAGTGGTGGTCCATGTGCTTGGATTGGATCATGTGTAGATAGAACATGCAGTAATGCTCCTTCTACAACTGATTATGATACCTTTTCTGAATGTAATGCATTTCTGAACACTTGCACAGTTGTTGCAACAGGTACAGGTGGATGTATGACAATGGTATCTAGCTGTGCAACATATACAAGTTAAAGATAATGTGAATAATTATTAAATGGAAATAAGTGTTCATGGTATTTGACAAGTTGTGTTAATAGACAATGTATATACTCCCCTGATACGGCTTCTTATGATGATAAATTAGAATGCGATGCATATGATAATAGATGTGCAGTAGTTAGAAGAATAGGTGGAACTGGATGTACACTTAGAAAATCGACATGCAATTAATTATCAGAGCATTAGTGTGTTAAGGATAGTAGTGGTACAATTTGTACTTGGAATACTAGTGCAACACCACCTTATTGTTTGAATAGGACATGTGCTTTAACTATAGGAGTTTCGAGTTTTACACCAGTTAATTGTGAAGCTTGGTTATCGGGTTGTGTAGTGAACAATTTAGCCTCACCAACTGCATGTATGAGTAGATTGTCAGCTTGCAGTTCATATTCTTATTCAGGTAATTGTACATATACATCATCAAATGTTTAATGTTATTGGAATGGAAGTACATGTGTGACAAGAACTTGTTCTACTACATCAGGGATAACTGATTTTGATCATTCAAGTTGCTATTCTTGGATGACTTCATGTACAGTCAATTGGCCAACTAGTTGTGCAGCTAAGCCCACAAATTGTAGTGATGCTATCAATTATGATTAATGTTATAAGAATAGTAGTAATGCATTATGTGCATGGGTTGGAACTGCTTGTGTTGATAGAACATGTACAAATCATGGATATGCTGTGACTATCTTTACTGATGCAAATTGCAGTGCATGGATGCCTGGATGTTCTGGAAATCCTGGTGCTACTGAATGTGAAATTACTCGTACTTGTACGAATCATGGAGCAAATGTAACAACATTTACTCATGATAATTGTACTGGATGGTCTCCTCTTTGCACAGTAAGTAGTGATAGTACAAGTTGCATAGATAGAACATGTACTAATTATGACGTTAATGTAACTGATTTTAGTAGTACAAATTGCAGTGATTGGTTATCAAAATGTACATCAAATGATGATCATACGGCATGTATTAGTGCAAGAACATGTACAAATCATGGTAGTGCAGTTACAGTATTTAATAATGATACATGTGGTGCATGGTGGGAAGAGTGCATTGTATCTGGTAGTGCTTGTACACAAAAAACATGTTATAATCATTCTCTTACTATAATTAATCATACGAATTGCAATAATTGGTATTACAAATGTACAGCTAGTAGAGATTTACTTACTTGTTAACCAAAATCATGTGCAAATGCAATTTTAGCATCATATACAGCAGAAAATTGTTTAGATTGGCTCTATACATGTACGGTTAATTCCTAAGCTAATGGATGTGTATCTAAAAGAACATGTGCAGTGACAGATCTAGCTACATTTAATTATGCAAATTGTATATTTTGGTCAAATGAGTGTACTTATACAACTTCTGGACAATGCAATGATAAAACTTGTGCAAATTCTTCAGGATATGTTAGTCCTGTATCTCACATTAATTGTGAATCTTGGTTGCCTAAATGTACATATAATGCTTCCGTTTGCACTGATAAGACTTGTTACAATTATAGCGATTATGTACTCAAATATGATAATTCAAATTGTTCGAATTGGTTGTCAATGTGTACTGTGAATTCTGGTGCCTCAGGTTGTGAACCAAAAACATGTTCAAACCATTCTCTATCAACTTTTACAACTGCTACATGTTAAGGATGGCTCAGATATTGTTAAGCAAATGCAAGTGGAACAGCCTGTGAAAACACTCGTGCATGTTCCCCATCTCTGTCAACTTATTCTCATGTAAATTGTGAAAATTACAACTATCAATGTACATACAATAATGGTTCATCTTGCAGATACAAAGCATGTACTGACACTAATCTCATAACCTACAATCACTAATTTTGTAATTCATATTTGAGTGATTGTACTGTAAATTCTGCATTAAGTGCTTGTGAATAAAAGACTTGCTATAATCATGGTTCATAGGTAAGTACTTTGAATCATGCAAATTGTTAATCTTGGTTGTCAAATTGTACTGCAGGTAATGTTTATTCATCGTGTATTCCTAAGACATGTTCTAATACTAATGTGACTACATTTAGTAATACAAATTGCATGGCGTGGTGGAGTGGATGTGTTGCAAACAGCTCTGGAACTGCTTGCTAACTAATAAGAACTTGCACAAATCATAATTTCACTTCGACGACTCATGCAACTTGTGAGAATTGGTTATCTACATGCACGAATAATGGTTCTACAACATGTTAGAGTAAGACATGTGCATTGGCTACAGGGAATTTGAAAGTCTATGATCCTATATCTTGTGAAATGTGGATGTCTACTTGTACTAGCAATTATGATTAATTATCATGTATAAGTAGGACATGTTATAATCATGGGGATTAGGTTACTTTGTTCAATAATGCTAATTGTAGTGGATGGTTGTCATATTGTGTGGCGAATTCAAGTGCTTCAGGGTGTGTAGCAAATATGACTTGTTCGAATGCAGTAGTTACAACCTACACCCACACCGATTGCAATACTTGGCTTTCCTCTTGTACAGTAAATTCTACATTTGATGGTTGTGTAACAAAGACTTGTGATAATTATGGAACTAATGTGACTAGTTTTACGCATACAAATTGCAGTAATTGGTTATCAACTTGCACAAATCTATCATCAACTGCTTGTCAGGATAAAAATTGCTCAAATATCAATACTGGATCATATACATCTGTAACATGCAATAGTTGGTCTCCTTATTGTATTGCAAATGATGCAAATACTGCTTGTGTAAGTACGAGAACATGCAGTAATGCAGTAGTGACGTCTTATACTCATTCAAATTGCTATTCGTGGTTGAATACTTGCACATTAAATGGTACAAATGATGGTTGTACGTCAATCACATGTGCTAACGCAACACCGATAACATTATCTGGTCCTTATAATGATGCGAGTTGCAATGCTTGGAAATCAACTTGTACAGTTAATTCAACTTTGGATGGTTGTTTGGATAGAACTTGTTCAAATATCAATATAACCCCAAATACGAGTAATTGCTAATCTTGGGGTTCTTGTTAGTTTGATGGTGTGTCTGCTTGTGTTGCAAGAACTTGTACAAATCACGATTCAATGACCTTAAATGTATCAAATTGTAGTTCATGGTTGAGTACTTGTTCTTATTATGGTGGTGGAGATTGTGAAGTAATTCGTACTTGTGCCAATTACAGTGGATCCTATACACATAGTAATTGTGAGAGTTGGTTATCTACTTGTACTCGTAAATCAGATAGTAGTGGTTGTACAACTAAGACTTGTGCAGCTTACACAACGGTGATTGGCACTCCTACATAATAGAGTCATTGTGAGAATTATCTCTATTCTTGTAAATTCGATACCAATACATGTGTTGAGAAGACGTGTAATAATTTTTCGGGGAGTATTACTTAGGCTAATTGTGAAGCTTGGTCAAGTAGATGTACTATAAATATATGGTATAATGGTTGTACTTATAAAAACAGTTCAACTGCCATAACTCTCACCTACACAGAGAGTATTTGTAAGTCATGGTCTGAGGCATGGTCATTAAATTCCTCCTTAAATGGATGTACAACGAATTGTTAGGATAATGGATTACATTTTTCTTCATACACACATACAAATTGTTAGAATTGGGATATAGGATGTACAGTTAATAGTACAGGTACAGGATGTGCAGTGAAGACTTGCTCCAATTACACAGGTACAGTGAACTATACAAATTGCACTAATTGGGTATCAACTTGTACCAATAGTAGTGGTAATGCATCTTGCATAGATCGAACTTGCTATAATTAGCTTTAAAATTTATCTTGGTGGTTTACAGTTTCTTAATGCTCTACATATCGATCAGATTGTACAGTAGCTACAAATTATAGTTGTAAAATTAATGTTTGTTCTGATTATAGTGCAAGTTCAGGTGCATGTGCAGGATATTAGAGTTATTGTCTTTAAGGATAGTTGTAATGTATGACTCATAGGACTTGTTCTAATTATGGCTCTAATGTCAGTGTGTTCAATCATTATAATTGTGAGAAATGGTTATCAACTTGTACAGTGAATAGTGCAGGTACAGGATGTGAAGTTAAGACATGTTCTAATGCAAGTATATCAACTTAGTTATTAAATGGTTACAATGTGCCTACTGGAATGGACGAATATTAATGTTTAGGTTGGAGTAGATTATGTATAAATAATGGATCAACTGCGTGTAAATTAAGATAGTGTTCCGATACTACAAGTGGATGTGAGACTTATTTGGCAGGGTGCAGAACTGCATCAAATTTTTCTTATTGCGATAAAAAGACTTGTTTAGGTTCATCATCAGTGGGTGCTGTTACAACTTGTGTGACTTGGATGTCATATTGTACCTCAAGTTAGAGTAAGAGAGCATGCATTACATAGAGAACATGTTCGAGTACGAATATTAGTGTTTTTAATTAATATAATTGTGAATAATGGAATGCACTCTGTACAGTAAATGGAACAAATGATGGATGTATGTATAAGACTTGTTTTAATCATGGTATGACTACCACAACAAATGCTCTATGTGGATAGTGGTTATATACTTGTAAAGCAAATGCAGCCCTTAATGGATGTGAAATTAGAACGTGTACTAATTATGGTACTGCATTCACTAATAGTTTTTCTGCCTATTGTCCTTATTGGATGGGTGGGTAATGTACTTATCACTCTGTTAATAATGCCTGCATCCCTAGTAGAACTTGTGCATAAGCATATCATGGATATAATTCAAAATATGATAAATATTTTTGTTAGGATTGGCTTAGTACATGTACTCCAAATGCAGGTTAAACTGCTTGTATCGACAAGACTTGTACTAATCATGGATCTGAGGTTACAACATTTAATCATTTGAATTGTTATAATTGGTATGATATTTGTACAAATGATGGCTCAACTGCATGTAAGGATAAAACATGTTATAATCATGGGGCTAATGTGAGCACAGTAAATGCTGCAAATTGTGGACTTTGGTTGCCCATTTGTACATTTTAAACAGGAGAAAGTACATGTAATTATAAATCATGTACAAATTATTCTTCCATAACTTTAAATGCTGGAGGTTGTGAATATTGGAATTCAAGTTGCACTTATACAACAAATGCTTATGATTGTGAATACAAGACATGCTCTAATTATCCAAATTCTATTTCAGAGTCAGGATGTCGAGGTTGGTTGCCATATTGCACACCAGATTAAGCTGGTAATAGATGTGTAAGTACTAGGACATGCACAAATTATGGAAGTTAATTGACAGTATTTACATAGTTAACTTGTGCTAATTGGATGCCTACTTGTACAGTAAATACAACAAATGATGGTTGTATGGATAGATCTTGTGATAATTATGGCACAAATTTAGCAAGTTTTACATTAAAAACTTGTTCTGGATGGCTTTCATATTGCACTAATTACTCAACTACAAAATGTGAGATCAAGCATTGTACTAATTATCCATCTGGTATGACCATTACGAATGCAAATTGTAGTAAGTGGTATAGTAATTGTATAATGACTCCAACCTCAAGCAATTGTTAATTCAAGACTTGTAGCAATCATTCAATTTCTACATTTAATCATGCAAATTGTTCAGCATGGTTATCATATTGTACGGTCAATTCTGGGGGAACTGCTTGTGTAGCAACAAGAACTTGTGCGACAGCTCCATTAACATTATTTACTCATGGTAATTGTTAGAATTGGTTATCAACTTGTACAGTCAATAGTGGAGGTACTGCATGTGAGACTAGAACTTGCACAAATCATGGATCATTTGTAACCACCTTTACTCACAATAAATGTTAAGATTGGGATTTTTCATGTACTAAAAATAGTGGAAGTACAGCCTGTGAGCCCAAAACTTGCACAAACACATCAGGAGTTACTTTTACTCATGCAAATTGTTAAACTTGGTTATCTACTTGCACCGTAAATTCTGGTAGTACTGCATGTATTAATAAAACTTGTGCTAATACGACTGGTGTCTCCCCATGGACTCATTCTAATTGTGAAGTTTGGTTATCTAGTTGTCAACTCAATAAACCCACTTCTTGTACATCCTTACAATCAAATTGTGCAAATGCAGGGGTGTCATATAATTAATGTGTAGTGGATTCTGGTTCATATAATTGTTCTTGGTATAATGGTTAGTGTTTAAGAAGAACTTGTTCTAATTATACTGGTACTACATTTACTCATAGTGATTGTGAAACTTGGTTGAGTACATGTACAGTTTAGGCAGGAGCATCTCCAACGAAATGTGTGAATAAACCAACCAATTGTACAGATGCTTTGGTGGAGTTAGATTAATGTGTTACGAATATTTCTCTAGTTAATTGTGTATGGTTATCAGGTAGTTGTTAAGATAGAACTTGTGCAAACTATACAGGTGCTACATTTACTCACACTGATTGTTAAACTTGGTTATCAACATGCACAGTTGATAGTCTTGGAACGCATGCAGGATGTGTGATAAAGCCTTAATAATGTTCATAGATTATAACTTCAGATTAATGTGTCGTAGATTACAATAATAATGTATGTTTTTGGACTGGTACAGCTTGTAAAACAAGAATTTGTGAGGATGGTGCTTAGACAACCTCATATGATACAGATTCTGAGTGTCTAAGTTTTCTTGCTGCCTGTACTGTTGCAAGAGTAGGCGAATGCACGACTAAGTTTACAAATTGTTCTGATTATGTTCAAGAATCTCATTGTTATAAGAATTCAGCACAGGGAGTTTGCTTTTGGAATACTGATACTTTGAAATGCGCTGATATTAAGTGTTCAAATGCCCCACTCAGTTATACAACTCATACTTAGTGTAATACATTCCTTGCTACTTGTACAGCATTGTCTGGTGGTGGATGTATGACATTAAATGGTTGTCTTAATTATTCAAGTGAGGTATCATGTGTAATAAGTAATGCAGGGGATACTTGTGCTTGGAGTGGTGGAAAATGTTATGTAAAATCATGTTATACAGCTGCATATGATTCTACTCATGATACTCATACAGAATGCTAGAGTTATTTGCCTAACTGTACTGTAATTGCAACAGGAACAGGTGGTTGTGTGCCTCTAACAGATTGTACTGCATACACAACAGAGAGATAATGTGTAATTAATAATTTGCTGTTATTGTGTGGTTGGAATGGAACAAAATGTGATATTAAATCATGTTATACAGCTCCTTAATCATATAATTAACATGTAGAATGTTAAAGTTATTTGAATGAATGTACAACTGTGGCTATAGGTAATGGATGTTAAATGAAAAACACAGAATGTAACTAATATTAGAGTGAAAAATAATGTGTAATAACTATTAATGCTTAATCTTGTTATTGGAATCCAAATTCAAATGCTTGTGAAATAAGAACTTGTTAAAATGCACCAGATACTGCATTGACTGCAACACTTTGTGAGTCTCATTATTAATTTTGTTATACAGATTATATTTACTGTAGACTCTAATTATGTACTGATTTATATTACACAACTGATTAGGAATGTAAACTATATAATTGTGCAACAAATGGAGTTAACTGTATAGAAAGAAAGTCTTGTTCAGAGGTTTAAGTATAGTAAGCATGTACTACAGATAACAATAATGCAGATTGTGAATGGTTATAAAATAGATGTGTTAAAAAGTCGTGTACAACATCACCAATTTACAATACAACAGAATAGGAATGTTAAGCGTATTATCCACTTGGAAATTGTACAACAAAGATAGGGGGAGGATGTAAATAGAAAGGTGAATGTAAGGATGCCACTGTTCTTTCGGCTTGCACAACATCAATAGATAATGGGTAGTGTGTTTGGGAGAATAATTCTTGTAGATCTTAAACATGTGATGATCTAAAAGGAACTTCAGAAGAGATCTGTGCGTTGAGTGGTTGTATTTTCAATGGTTTAAAATGTACTTCTCCATAACCTTGTTCTGGGTTTGCTATTGAGAGTATATGTATAAAAGGTATTGATGGACCATGTAAATGGATTTCTGGATCCTGTATTGTGTTTACTGGATGTAGTAGTTATGCAGGTAAGACGGATTAGGAATGCAAAGTGTTATCATCTAATTGTACTTCAAATGGTACTAATTGTATTGGTTTGGATTTGTGTGCAAATTATGTAGCTGAGTAAGCATGCATTACAGGGTTAGATGGTGATTGTATTTGGTGGTCGAATCTTGCTGTTTGTAAGCGATTCTTGTCATGCTACGATTTACCGTATCTAACTCATCAGAGTTGTTATGCTGCTTCAAATAAGTGTACTACTGATACAATTAATGGATGCATTCCATTATTGTTATGTTCATAGTATCGTTATTAAGAACAATGTAAAATAAGTGCAAGTGGATTGGAATTTGATTCCAACAATTATATTACTGCAACAGGAAATTGTAAATGGTATGCTCAAACTTGTAGGGCTTAAGCTTGTGAGGATCTTTCAGGAGAGACACATGAGGCCTGTTAATCTTAATTAAATGGCTGTACTACTGATTCTACTTAATGTATTACGATATCATCATGTGAAGAGTATGATTAATAGGCGTGTTTACATGCATAATCATTAAATGGTAGATGTACATATTCAGAAAAGTGTTAAACATAGTAATGTTCAGATATTAAGTATGGTTTTACTCATGAGACTTGTTAAGGGGAATAGTCTAATTGTATTTCTGATGGAGATTTATGTATTTCAATTGATGTATGTTCCAATTATGCAGTGAAATATTCTTGCAATTATGGTGGATTGGATGGAGATTGTGTTTGGTAAGGGTCTTCTTGTTCAAAAATTACATAGTGTTCAGATGCTGATGCTGATAAGGAAGCTTGCCTGAAATTTGAAGATAAGTGCCGATGGAATTCAGACCCTGTAACTGGAACATCTTGTTCTACTCTTATTTGCACAGATTTAACAATAGATACATGCCATAATATTTTAACATTTGATGAGACATATGCAACACTTTGTGGAGTAGAAAATTCGATTTGCACTGAGATAGGTCCTACTAATCTCATTTAGGATAATTGTTATTCTAAGACTTATAATACCTATTACTGGAATCCTCAAACATCAGTATGTACTTAATGTAATACAACCAATACGAATAATACATCAAATACAACAAATGCAACAAATACAACAAATTCAAATAGTGGTGCTACGAGATTGTTAGCAATTATATTGATATTATATTATTGAAATTATTTATGGACAGTATTGGTAAAGAACAGGAGGACGAGCGAGAGTTGTGGTCTAAGCATTACTCTGGGAATGGGTAGGCTTACTATTACAATGTCAAAACTGGATAATCGTAATGGGAGAAGCCCGAGTGTTTGTAGGATGAGGAATCTGAGGTTGAGTAGGAGTGGTAGTAATATCTAACGGAGGATGGTAAGCCATATTGGTATAATCGGGTAACGAATGAAAGTAAATGGAACAATCCTTAGGAAGATGAAGTTTCGTAAGGCGGTCTTTAATTTTTAGGTCTGGTGATGAGGAGGATATAATTCCCCCAAATCCTATCGAATAGTACACTTAGCTATTGAGGGATAACAAAATCACATCAAACGTGAGATGGGACTTTGTGGTGAAGTAACTTCAAGTTGACCCACGATGGAAGTGTATAGCGAGTATAAGTTAGAAGAAGAAAATTTACAATCAGTACTTGTAGGAGATGGTGAAGTAGGAGAAGGAGGAGAACAAAACAAAGTTGAGTATGGCGAAGGAAGACTTCATGAGAATGCTCGAAGATCACAAGATCTTGACATCAGATATCAAATTATGGAAGGTGTAGAGTTATTTGGTCACAGACCCGAGATGGAAAGCGATTTCTGATGAGAAGGAGAGGGAGAATCTTTTTTAAGATTATTTGGATAAATTATATAGGTAGGAGTAGGAGGCCATGAAGGAGAATCGTAAGACGACGACGGAGGATTTCAGAAAGAGGTTACAAAGATATATTGAAGTAGGGGTATTGAGTCACAGTTCTACGTGGGATGATTGTTTGAAGTTGTTTAGTTAGGATAGACTTCTGTAAATTATGTTGCCCATTGATGCTTTGGGTGTTTTTGAAGAGGTACATAAATGTTTCAGTAGGTCATAAATCCCCTTTACGAATAATGGAGACAATCAATCATATCAAAGTATAGGCAGAATAGGATCAATTTTAGAGAGTTGCTTCAGGAACACTTATCTGAGGGCCTATTGACACATAAAACAAAATGGGGTCAATTTGTATAGACAATATAATAAGATGATAGATTTATATGCATGTTAGGGTAACCAGGCTCTCAACCACATGAGTTATTTTAGGATTTTATATCTCATCTTAAGTAGAATCATCAGGTTTATAAGTCGGAATTGAAGATGCATTTATAGTAAAAGGGGGTGAAAGTTTTGATTAATGTACCTTTTGAGGAAGTGGATGTTATTTTTGTGGATAATTAAATATGGGCAAAAATGCCTGTTCATGAAAAGAAATATTACTATAGATATTTTTAAGAGAACATAAAGTAGAGTTCCAATATTTAAAGTAAGAGATTCAAAAAGTTATGCAAGAGGTATAATAAATTATTAAAATCGTTCACTGACTATAAACCTTATGATGAAATGCTTCCATAAATTAATTAAAAAATTACAGAAAATCCAAAACTTGCTGGATTGGTGGAGGAGTAGAAGAAGGCCCTTTATGAATAGTTTCTGAGCAATTTAGGTAATTTTTAAACTATTGAACAACCTCCTAAACAATAGCCTGTTATCATCACTCAATAACCACCACCTTAAATGTAGGAAGAACCTCCTGCTGTTGTTTAAGTATAATAGGTGTCTGAGAAGGATAATAGTGAGAGAAAGAAAAAGAAGAAGAAGGAGAAGAAGGAGAAGAAAGAAAAGAAGTAGAAGGAAGAGGGATCAATAAAACCAGATATAGCTTAAATTGAGCCAGAAAAGACAAAAATTGTAAAATAGGAACCAGAACCAGAGGATGGTGAAATACCTAATTTGGATTTCATTGAGTAGGAGAAATCAAAAAGTAAAGGAAAGAAACATCACCGAAGTCATCACAAGAGCAAGAAACATCATAAATAATGAGAATTATATAAATAAAATCAAATTAGCCTATTGCTAAGTCTCCTTCTGATATAATTTCTAGCCATAAAGCTTAGGGCTCTTTACAAACGATTTTCTAACTTTAAAAATCTTTTAACTTCTTCTATTAATAGAATTGGTAAAGGTGTCAAGATCATGGTTAAAACACCTACTTTACCAGCAAGTTTCAAAGATTCGATGAATTATTCCTTAGTACATTCATTTTTGTAGAAATACATAATCAGAGTGCATTCAATTTTTCCCCAATATTAATTTTGCTCGATTATGTGACCTCCAATCAAAATAAATATAATTAAAAGAGCGTAAAATAATAATAGGTATTTGCATGTTTTGAGTTATTTTTAAGTTGATTAAATTTTGCAATGGCAAAAGGATGTTGAAAATAGTGCTTCTTCTCTATTGCAAAATTCACAGCTTTAAAGAAAGCATTTCGGACATTCAACAATTCTATATTGTTGATTTATAAATAATAATTGATTTCTACATTTTTTACATTTTTTATAGCTTTTTTTGAGAGTTATTTTTCTACAACAAAAACAGGGTTTGTCATTAACCTTCCCTGAGTGAGTGCAATCAAAATCATAAACGAATATTTCTTAATTTTTAATCTTCAGCTCAAACTTTCTTTTACATGACTTACACACAATATACTAATTTTCTTGTCCTAGTTCAATTAACTAATATTATAAGGGATAATTCTTGGTAATTAGACTCAAAGAATATTTTCCACAAAATCTAAACATTTTCGTGATTGAGTAGTAAATCTTTGGGATTAAATTAGTGCACTACTTACAATCATAAGGCTTATATGGAGCACTATTTCCTAAAGCATATTTCCTATCATTAGATTTTCGATCACACCCAAAAATACACATGAAGTTATATATAATATATAAAATATTATAAACAATGAGTATGCAACACTATTTGAATTCTTGAGAATATTACAACAATCCAATTTAAGTGTTTAACATGAGAAATAAATTATAATAAATTAATGAAAAGAGCATCATAAATATAAATCTAAAAAGAAGCTATAGTGTTCTCCTCAGATGATTCAATGAACAGTGATAACTCATTTAATTCCAGTATTGAGGAAGAGGAAACAGAATAAGATACTAACACTATTTTCCATCTAAAAGAGCAAATGGCCTAATTTTTCACTGAAAATCCAGGATTACAGGAGGACATTAAATTTGAGTAAGAGGAAAAGGAGGAGAAGGATGAAACAATTCAAAAATCCGAATAAGCTAAGCATAAGTAGTTTTTAACCGCTAAGATAGGCAGGTTCTGATTTCCAAGGTGGAGTAACAGCAATTCTCACATGGATGGAAAATTTTGGGAAAAGATGTAATTCGTAACAGTCAAGGTGGACAGACACTACCAACACTCGAAACCATTAACCATAGATTAAACATATTTAAATAGAAAGTGGAAAAAGTTGATTATCTGGAAATTTTGTAGAGGGAAACATAGTAACAGCAATAGAAACAAGAGGAGTAGGTGTAAGTTAAGTAGGACAACAAGCAGCCACAAAGGTCATAATCAGAAAATCCTAATAAAAATGAAAATGAGGAGTAAAAATTGGAAGAGGAACAGGATATTACATATTTCAGTTTCAAAAAGAAAATGCAATTAGCTTTACATAAGAGATAATAATTGTAAAGAGAAGAGGAGGAGAGGAAAATAAAACAATAAAAAGAGAAGATGAAGAAGGGAAATGAAGGTGATTCAATGTCTAATGATGCTCCTAATCAATAAACACAGAACAATTTAGTGGGATCGAAAATGGAATTTTAAACTCATGTTGGATAGATGCTTTATTAAACATATTTATAAACTGGTGGAGATAAGGAGAGTTTTAAAAAGATGGCTGCTATTTTCTTAAAAAATTATCATAAGAAATAAAAAGAAAATTTAGATAAATTAAAAGTATTTCAAAAGTAGTATTTAGGTATTCCCTCCTGCAATTCCTAAATTTACATCCGAAGACTGTAAGCATTTAAATCTTCTTCTTCCAGATTTTTCCACATAATTATATGCCCCAAATAAACAAAATTTATTTTAGGGAGTTGAAAATTACAAATTTCCAGCTAATAGTCCGGAATAAGAATTTATAAATTTAGTGGATTAGATTATGTCTGGAAAAGTTATGTAATTTTGGAAAGAAATGCATTCATAATGATTATATAATTTTATTCATAAAATTATGAAATTAATAGTAATCACATTAGTTGTATGTATTGCCTTAGCCAGACAACATAGACCAATTGCAGGAGGAAAACATGAACCTGATCCAACAGATAGTGGTGTTCCAAAAGCAATAGCATTTGCAAAGTCAAACTTTTAATGTTTAAATGTATATTTATTGTTATAGCTGCATGCAATGGTGTTTCTGGATATTCTTGGGATAAAGTTTTATCTGTAGAATCTTAAATTGTTAATGGAAGCAATTATTATATAAGTGCATAAATTGTCAATGGATCATCAACAAAGAGAATTCAAGTAGTTGTGTGGATAGCAGCTGCCCCTTCAAGTATTAGCATAACAAGATGTTAAGTATTTTGAAATTATATTGCATATCAATCAAATTTGAGTTTTTGATTTATTTGTTTTCATTATTTAAGTATAGAGGAGTAAGGGTTTAGAGGATCTTCAATTATCAGACTCCATTTAGGTTTTTTTTTTCTATCATAATTGCTTGTAAAAATATTTAATTAATCAATCAATCGCAATGTAAAAAAAAGTTAGGGCAAGCACCAAACATACAAAATTTAGTTTTGTTATGATTTTTTTCCTTTGATGTCGTTTTCAATAGTCAACTTTAGGCTCTAGGATAAATTAAGATTCCCGCTCATTTATTGTTAAGATATACTATAACAAGTATAAATACAAAAACGGTATTGAAAAAGCAATATTTAATTAACAAATGAGAGTTTTGTTCCTAGTTTTGCTCATCTCCTTGGCAACATGTGCTAGAATTAGAAGTCTGAGTCCAGAAAAATTGCAATCAGAATTATAAAAAAGTAATTACGGAAGAGCCTTGCTTCATTTGGTTGAATTGCACTCAATGGCTGGAGGTGCAGTTTCTGAGCTTTTGGATGCTATTGAGGGACTTGTTGACGACTTGGAAGACGGTCTAGAATTGCTTGAGTTCAACTTCTAACGTAGAACAAATGAACATAATGCATTGGTCATTCAATTAACACAATAAATTCAATAAGCTTAAATCGATGTTAGCAACTCAGAGGATGTCATCAACAACTTATTGGTTCCAAGAAAAGAATAATTAGAAGTCAAGATTGCAAATTTGGAAGAATATGAGGAATAAAATAGATAAAAGGTTGAAGAAGAAACCCTCACTAGAGCACAAGAGCATGAAAGTTATGAAGCTTAAGTTGCTGAATTGAATGACGCCACAGCAGCTGTCGATGATGCCTTAAATTTGTTGTCAACCCTCAACAATCCATCATTAGCTTAAGTGAAGAAATTCTAAAATTCACTCAAAAAGATTGAATCAAGTATTAAGCCAAGAAGCAAGATGGCTCCATTTTTGAAGGCTTTGATCACATTGGCTTCAAATTAAAATTTCTCAGATTAAGGAGTATTGGGATAAATTGTTGAAAGTTTGAATGAATTCAGAAACGCTGTTGTTGATTCAATCAATGATCTCTCACTTTAAGAAGTTTAAGACTAAGAGGAATATGAAGCAAGAATCATCTAATTGGATGCTGAATATGCTGAATTCTAAAGACAAATCAATGCTGTCAATGTTGATTTGACTGCTACATTATGTAATAAATCAAAATATAATAATAGAAAAGATTGATTAAGTCACCTCATTCAGAGATTAAAGAAGATAGGATCAAGCTTCATATTAATAACAATTATAGTTGGAGAATGATAATTATGCTGATGAGGTCTAACTCTTTGCTGATACCAAGAATGAATTCTAAAGAGAATAAGCAATCAGTTAATAGGCTCTTTAATTGGTATAATCAGTTGATTTTAGCAACATTCAAGTTTGATTTAAATAAATATATTAAATCAGTATTCATTTGCCTTTATCTTATGATATAAGTTATACAAAAATGCTATTCCAAAAAGGGATAAGTAAAAGTAAAATAGTACTATGCTTGTTAAATCTTGAACAAATAATATTCCAACTATAGATGACATGATTAAAGCTAAGTTGAATGAGAAAATATATATTTCTGTACAATTTGTTAATAAGTTTTAATATGCTGTACTGAAAGTGTTATTTTCGTAATATTTCACAAATACATCCAAAAAATATAAATTTATCAATAGATTTCCTACTGAAATAATTACAAATAGATTAATTAGTACACTTGAAAACAATTCTGTTAATAAAACAATATGCAATGAAATGTTTGCTTTTAAGCTCACTAAAGATGTCATTTGATGAATGAATAATAAGCTATGCAGGATAAATATGCTAATAAAATAAACAAGCCATTTGAAATATCTCTTCTAAAAGTTATAAGTTAAAGGTAGCAGTCTCATTTGTTTTCTATGAGAAAATTATGTTATTGTTGTTCTTAGTGGAGATTTCATGGTTAATTAACCAGTTTTCTATGGAGTAAGTTATTCTTCAGGAGATATTTAATGTCCTTGTGTTCTTATTCTTTTCTAATTATGTAATAATTAGATTACTTTCAATAAAATAGATTACGATACTCCAATAATTGTATAAATAGCAACTACACTTCCAAAAGTCTCATATTTAAAAATAGAGGACATTAAGTAAGGCTCTTGTATTATAAAAGTTAAGATATTAATAAGCCAAAATACTATTAGAATTGCAATTGAAAGTTTCTAAGAATAAGCAATAAATCCAAGCATAACATCTGATTCCAAATTTATAAGCCAGAAACTCATTATAAATATAATTAATAATTAGTCATACTATCCAAAGTAAATATATATGTTCACAATTGATTCAGAACTATCTCATTTATTTTTCTGTAAAAATCATTTATTGGTTCAAGAAAGTCTAATTCATTTGGAGGTTGGAATTGTAATTCAAGAGTATCAAAATTATTCATGAAATCTAAATCTTATTGAGTCATTTTAAAGGCTCTTAATGAAACCTTGCATGGTACAACAACTAATTTTTATTTTTATTTTTTCACTCGATAAATTAGACCATAATTAATGAATTGGTTTGCTATTATTTTTTTTCTGGGACTTATTACATCTTTCTGTTCTTATACAACTTAATCAATTTATGGTTCATATTCTTCATTTTCTAGGGTTTTATCATTAATGATCAAATCATCGAGATCAACATCTTCTTCAGTTTTGCATTGATCATGAGTTTCTGAGAATTCAATTTTTTGAGCAACTATAGTAGCTAGTATATCCTGTACAAATTTGGCCCCAAAGGTTTTGTCGAAGCTCTTTTACTTCTTTCTAAAAGTATACAATTTGCGAATAGTGGAGTTCATTTTAACGATTAATAAAATATTTTACTGTATAATAATAAACCACTCAAATGATTCCGATTTTGTTGGCCAAATTGAGAGCATCATTCTCTCCTCCTAATCTGATGTAAGCCTTCTTCTTTCCGCCGAAGGTATTCAAAATCTAAGCTTTAAATTTTCAATACATTGACTTTTCTGACCTTAACATCATAGATTTTGGAAAATGCTCTTTTAATTTATGGCTTGGTTGCTTTTTGATTGACATAGAAGACCATGGTGTTTTCATCTTCCATCTTTTTCATATCCTTTTCTGTGATGAGTGGGTGTTTGAGGACGTTTTGAACATCTAAGCCCTTTTGGACAGGTGCCCATTGTCTGGTCAATCTGGTGAAGACGGGTTTTCTTGCGAGAGCTAATGGCTTAGTTCTGTGGAATCTGTTTTAAAAGTGTGTTCTGGCTCTGACGACCTTCTTGGCAACTCGAGCATTTTTGGCAGCTTTTTATGCTTTCTATGTGGTTGTTTGTCCCTTTGGCATTTTTATTTAAAATTTAAAATCTTTTTAATTAATTAGTATAGTCAACAGGTGCACATGCACCCTTGATTGGAGTCTCTTAAGAAGTGTTCATCTTTGTTGATTTCAGATTCCCTAGGATGCACAAGCTTTAGAGGGATAGAGAGGGTGCTTTTGGGGATAGGTTTTTTCTTGAAGTTTTTGAGTGGTTCAAGTTCTTCGGGGGGTGTTACTATGATTAGAGGTGGAGGAGTTTGTGGTGAGAGGACAGGTCCTGATATTGATGGTGATTCTTCTTGTGAAATTTCTTCACTTGATTTGATTGCTTTGAGTTTGGAGGTTTCCTCACTGGAGTTTTCTTTTTCAGGTGGTTTATAGGATACAGGTCGATGAGATTTACTGATTAGAGTTTGAGAAATGTCGATGGCAGTTGATTTTCCTTCAGCAAGTGAGCCTCTTCTAAGAATTTTCTCCCCTTAATCAATAGATCTACTCTCAATGAGCATTTCAATGAGTTTGTAGAAGGAGTTTTCTATGTTAATATTATCTTTAGCAGAAACTTCTTGGAACATGAGTTTCTTTCTTCTTGCAAATACTGTTCCTAATTCAGTGCTAACATCTTTAGTTGGCAGATCAATCTTATTTCCCATCAACATTTTAATTGCCTATCTTTCGCATTTTCTATTTAATGTCATGAGTACTCATCAAAATCAGCAATCCATCCATTCACTTGATCGAAACTCTTCATACTCGATACATCATAAACTATGACAACTGCATCACATCCTCGATAATAGTTTTTTGTCAGCGATCTAAATCTCTCTTATCCAGCAGTATCCCATAATTAAACTTTAACTTATTGATTGTTTAGGGTTAGAATTTTGGATTCCTAGGATAGTTTGGTATATTACACATGCAACACCAACTGTGCTCATAGATTTCATTGCGAATTCATTTTTCAAAAACCTCTTTATAATTGAGGTCTTGCCAACTGAGCTTGAACCTAGCATTACTATCTTGAAGCATAGCTATCTGAACTATTGTAATTGAATTTGTACATTTCAGACTTTATTTAGAAGGATTGCTTCATAATATTAAAAATCCAGGTTTTATTTAGCATAAAAGCTCAATATAAACCACACACAAAATCCGATTAATATACATACATATGTCATAAATAACATCGAACTAGCCTGTGCTCGACATACTTTCCTAGTTACCTTAAGAAAGAAATATTGAAGAAGAAGAGAAAGATTAGTCTAAATAACAGCAGGATATCGTAAATGAGGAAGCCAAAGGTTCATAATTTTTGGAACAAGAAAACTAATACATTGAGTCATAAGAAGTAAAACCATATTAGGATCAGTCATTGTTATTGTAATCTTAAAATTTTTTGGCAGCTATGGAAAGTAATGATGAAGGGAAGAAGAGTATAGAAGAGGATGATTGTTAGGTGGTTGGTGGAAAGTTTAAGGAAAAATCTCGATTTGCATCAATTATAATTGATGATGATGAAATGGAAACCAAATAAAATGAAAAAAAATAAAATAAAAATATATTGATTTATTTAGGTTATTTTTAAAATAATTCTGTAAAATCCTGATTTCTAACATAAACTTTGTATAAAATAAAAGTATCCAAAGTTTATTATATAATTTTAACAACTCTACTATATGGAATAATATTAATATATTGAATGAGTTTAACCTTCGAAAGACTGAGAAAATAAGATTTGTTGCTTGCAGCAGTACTCTATGAAAAAGTACCAAGAGAGGAATTGATTCTACATTTAAGTCAAGTGTAGGGGGAGTAATTCGATTTGATCGATGGATGGTCATATGAGGCTCTGGAATCTGAAGTTAAATCATTAATAGAGAAAAAGCATGACGAAATATAAAGAACAAGGTATTGATGTTTGAAATTAGAACTATGAGTATAGAGGAAGAAATATTACATAAACCAAATGTAGTCATCAACGATGAAAGAAACTATAGAGAAACTGTTTAATGCAAATTGATGCCACCTAATAGGATTGTACTTTATTACTAAGAAAATCCTCAGATAGTCATTCAACCAAAAATCCCAGAATATAAAATAATTGAGGGAAATGCATTTACTCCGAATTATGTAAATTACTCTGTAGTGGTTGGTTAATTTGGGTCGACGGTTTGGAGAAGAGTTGAGCATTTCTATTGGCTTCAAGAATCACTCTAATAACAATACCCAGATAGTTTGATTCCACCACTTCCTGCTAAAACTCTGTTTCGTAAATTCACTCCATAACATATTTCAAAAAGATGTAAAATGCTGGAGTAATTTTTAAGTGCTATACTAAACAATCACTTGCTGAGGTAATCTGATTTTATTGATGGGTTTTTGTTTTTAGATGACGAAGTGAAATTCAAACAATTGTTGGCTGCATCCACAGTTTTAAAATAGCCCACTAAATTTTCAGATTATTAAAATTAAGAAGGCTAGGTGATTCTAGAATTTAATCCAATTATGGATAAGTATTTTATGGATATTAATGGGTACTTATTCAGTATAAAATAGATATATGCTCAATACAAATGACATTTATAAAGAACTTACAGATAATTCAAGATTTTTGGTGAATTCTATGAAAGATTTCATATCCAAAGTTAAAAATTTAAGTGGAAGTATAGGATAGTTAAAGGAAGCAACAAAAGCTTTCAATACCAAAACTGTAATAGGTAGTGTGCCTTTATTAGAGTTCGTTTACACATTGTTGGAAGAATATCTTGGAGATTGGGGTACAAATTTAACTAAATTGGCCAATACCTTAAATGAAAATTTATATGAATTTTTCAGATTTTAAAGGGATATGCAAAACCAATGTTTAGAATTAATAACCAACAGAAATAAAGCCCAATCTAAATTTCTTAAAGAATAACAGGACTTGTTAAAAAAAAAGCATAAATATTTCGTAAGCGAACCAATAGAAAAATGGGAAATGACAACTGAAATGGATAGGATTAAAATCAAATCTAGTTAAATACTTTCATATCATTTTATGCTTCCAAAAGAAACTCAAGAAGTCGAGGATTTAAAAATGAGATTTGCTTATTTAAACAGACAGGCCTATTAGCAGATAACGCAATACTTTGATAATAAAGGGATCTCTTACACAACACGAATGTGTAATATGAGTATAAGAAAGAAGGAGAATGCAGCCTAACATATGGTTCATGTTGAGAAAATAGCAACTCAATTTATGCAAATAGTAGCAATGAGGAATGGTGAAGTACCAAATTTAAGATAAGATTGGATTGATCAATATTTAAACCCCCTAAAAATAAGTTGCATAATAAAGTGAAAATTATTAAATCAATACATCATTATTTATCTAAAATTAAAGTAAATATTTTGAGATCATTTACTAAAGGAATGGTTTATTATAATTTAAAGCCTAAAGTTTGTAGATGTTTTATTTATGCTCCCTACGTTGAGTTTATTTTAATTTTGATTCTATGAGCCTATAATTGAGTGGTTATGTATTTGACAAATTCAGTTATGAGATCCAGATAATTTCCAACTTTTCTGTACCATTTAGCAATGTAGAGCTTATTAATATTGATTGTTCTTCCTTCTAATTTTTAAATTTGACAGAACCCCATGTGGCATTTGTAAAATTTGTTTTGTAATTAGAATACACTCAATAATGATCTATCTTATTTTTATAGATCTAGGTCTTTTTCATTAAAGACTTACAATTCAACCTAACCAATGTGTCTTGTGCTACTATTATCATTTATGATATTTATTTTTGAAGGAGTATTTTGAATTCCCTTGATATTCTTCAAACCGGCCCAACTTTGAGATTGGCTTGTTAATTTCCACCAATCAATTGTATTTTATCTTTGTTTAATAGAGACCTTTCCTTCTTCTTATTAAGCCTGTTTAACAGAATTGAGTAGTGTGTGAAAGGAATCGAAGAGATAATACACATCAGTTTCTTAATTGAGAATGTCAATGTAATTTGTAATTTATTACAAGTCATTGCTAATATCCATGACTTGATATTGTTTGTTAAATTATGGTTGTTGAAGTGTTCGAGGCAATGAGTTATTTCTGCTTTCGAGAGCATACATGATTTTTAGCAAATGATTATTTGTATTTTTATAAATTTTGATTAATTATTTTTCAACTATATGTTTAGACTGTTAAAATCTTGTATGTTTCCTTAGACTGCAAATATATTCACGAATGCATAGTTTTTTTTATTTTATTAATAATGAGTGATTCGAAAGGGTTTTTGCATTGGTTGTTTTTTAAGAAGTGGCACCCTGTTCCTTCTGTTGGAAGCACTATTGCATTGTTCACTGTGATAGGTGTGATTTTTGTTGCATTGGGAATTGTGATTACAGTTATTAACAATAACATTCAGGAAGTAACAATCTATAAATACGATCAAAAATGCGATCCTGTTGAGTATAATAAAAAGTGTAGTTTAACATACGACTTGGATAGTATGAAAGCTCCTATTTATTTTTATTATGAATTAGAAAACTTTTACTAAAATCATAGAAGGTATGTAAAATCTAAATCATCCACTTAATTATCTGGTTAAGAGATCTCTTTATCAGATGCTGAGAAATATTGCGATCCAATTGTTTACAATAAGGATCTCGAATAGTGGTAACAAGGAGTGTACATCACTGAGGATAATATTAAGAAGTAGAAGGACCGTGATCCGAATGGTATTGCTAGTCCGTGTGGATTGATAGCAAAATCATTTTTTAATGATACCTATACTTTGAAACTTGATGTAAAAGAAGTTCCAATCAGCACAAGTGGAATTAGTTGGCCAAATGATAAGGGTAAAAAGTATAAGAAAGCCTCCAACTCAGAGGATACTCAATGGATTGATCCTGAAAATGAACATTTCATTGTTTGGATGAGAACAGCTGGTTTGCCAACATTTAGGAAATTGTGGGGTAGAATTGAAGATGACATTGAATAGGGGACTTACACATTTGAATTTGAGAATAACTATAATCCTTAGACTTTTGCAGGGGCTAAAAATATAGTGCTTTCTACTTCAGGGCCATTCGGAGGGAAAAACTTATTCTTATCAATAGCGTTCATTGTCGTTGGTGTGATATAATTGTTGATTGCCTTAGCATTCTTAATTAAAAAAATTAGGGCAGGTAGTGGATTTGGATAGAAGAATGAATGATTTATTAAATAAATAATATACAAATGTAAACCTGTACAAAACATTTGGGATAGGTGGTTGAGTGTATATGTTTGGAGTCAGCCTGTAAATTTCATCTTGCTTGCATCTCATGTGTGATTGAGGATCACTCTGATCATCCAGATTCATGCTTATTTATTGATGATATATTGAATGTTACTCATCAATATTATTTAGAATAATGCCAATCATCAAAACTAAAAATTATCTGAAGCTGTAGGTGTACTAAGAAAATAGCAAGATATTTCCACAGTAGTTGATCAAGAGTATTAGGAAATATAAAATGAAGTATTATTGAAATTGGATGGCTTTCAGTATAATAAAAATATATCTAGGGATGAGCTTTATGAATATTACAATTAACTAACTCCACCTGAAATCTAATAAAAGGAGAATGAATTTTTAAATGTCCTTAAATAGTTGATTAATTGCCAAGAGATTGGTTAAATTTACAAACAATATTAAAATAAAGAATGCACTAAATAAGAGTTTATTAATAAAGTTAATTAACTTATTAACAACCCAGAGAGGCAGCAATAAAAGCAAAATTTACAAGGAAACTATAAATTATTGTAACAATAAGGATTAAAATTATAATAGAAAGATTTAAATGTAAATAATATACCAAATAATAGTAAATACAATTAGATATGTAAGAAACATTAAATGAAATTCCAAAAGTTTTGGCTTTAGAAAAATCAATAGTGTTTGAGGTTATATAGGGTAACAAATCAGTAATTGAGAATGGTAATGTCATAGTTGTTTCACCATAAGATAATTAGGCTGTTATTGTCTCTAAAAATACATTCTCTTATCCAAACAAATACACACTTACAATTAAAGTTGAGTCATTTGATACAAATCAAAATTAATAACTTTAGGTGGGATTCGCTCATCATTCAAAATCCATGAACTACAACTATTTTTATCGATAAAATACTAGTGCTTATTTTGGATTGAATAATCATTCAAGAGTAAACTTTTCTGAATAAAAACCAGATGGTAAAATAATTGGTGATTCAATCAGATAGTATTAAAATATTAATTTAGGGCATTGAAGGAAAAAAGACCAGTTGAAGTGGTTCTCTAATTAGACATTGAAAACAAGAAATTTGTTCTATTATTTGAAGATATAAAAATAGAATATAGCAAAAAGAAATGTGCAAAGTGTGGGTATGGTGGTGAAATGGGAGTAGAGCAATTTTTTTCAAAAACAAAAAAATTTGTTATGTTTTTTACTGGGTGTCAGGGAGACATAAAATGTAGTGTAATTTGAGTCATTTATTAAATCATTCAACTTTCATGATTGCTATTTAAGTGCATTCTTCGGTTTCATATTCAATAAATTGAGTTCTTCCTTTTTTGTAGGCGAACATGCCATCTCGAAGTCCAATCAATCCATCACTACCATTTAACTTGCTTATTAAAATATGTTAATATTCCTTAGCTTATGCTTAGTTCATTTTTATATAATTATCTCCGAATCTTTAATTTCTTCCAATAAATTGAATTTCAACTTCAATTGGATCCTTGTAATAGAGTTTGGAAACATTATAGGTGACATGCAAAAACTATTAAAATACATCACAATAAATGCTGACACTTTCCATGAGTTCATTGCCCTCTAATTTAGACTCTATACTTTATGTTGCTATAATCAATAGGAATCTTTATAATTATGAAATTTACCCAAACAATATCCCAGTTATTAGGATTATTATCATTTCAAAGAACTCCATTTGTTAACTGGTTATGAAAATTTAAAAGACTATCAAACCGCTACATAAAACAAAGAGTGATTATTGATGAAAATGCAATTCTTTTTCGCTATTGACTTGTAGTACATTAATAAATTAGGCAAGAACCTACATAATTCATGCTATAAAATACTTATCCCCCAAACATAAAAAGAATCATTAACGCTACGTCTAAGTTAGCAACGGCTTTGATTGAAAAAAATAGTAGTAAAAATAACACAGTGAAAATTAAGTAAATTACAATACTCTGAACAAAAAGAGATGAAAATGACAGTAATAAACATCCACCAAAAAATAAATAGAAAAATAGCTATTATTAACCAAAAAATTTTCTAGTGATGTAAATGGCACCTAAATTATTTGATATCGAATACTAAAATCAATAGAGCAATTAAGTAATATAAGAGCATCATAAAATAGAGTTTTTTAAGGTTTATCAAATGATCTGATTGATTTGAAATTTGATTTTTATCTACTTCTCTAAGTGTGCTATTGCTTATTGGTTTAATTATGGACGATTATCCTAATTTTGGAGATATGATATATCTCGATTAATGATTAGATAAGCCATATCTGCTCATGTATTAGCTGTTATTCATAAATCAAGAAATTAATATCAATAATAATGCATATTTGTTGTAAATCTCATTTGAAGTTTTCAGCATACCATTTCTTAGTGAAATCATCACAATCTAATATTGAGAATCTCCATCCATTAATTAAAACTTCATTTCCAACAATCAGGTCTTGGGGAGTGAAGAATTCACCGTTATTGTTGACATTCTTATACTTTCTTTTTTCTAAAAACTTACCATCGGGTATTCCTAGATTAATTCATAAAATACCTGAATTTCTTACGGTTGGCTCATAGATCAAAATACTATCATCATTAAGGAAGTATGTAATTACAAATACTCTATCCTTATCTTCGGGTTTAGTAGTATTGAACATAGCCAAAAATCTCAAATTAACTTAATTGTCAACCCATTTGAAGAAATCTTTTTTAGGGGGTTTTGGTTATAGACGATAAATGTAGCCAAGTGAGTCTTATTCGTCACCAATTCCATTATGGGGAGGGATGATAATGTCTAAATTAACATGAGATATACTTGATTTTTCTTAATGCATAGGTTCTTCTTAACCACCAAGAGGGAAATCAACATTGAATTTTTCAAAGTAATATTCTCTGGTGAATTCATCACATCCTTGGATAAAAAATTTACGATTGTAAATTATGAGTGGTTATCCGAATTAAATATCTTAGGGTCTTATGAAATCTTCAGCATAGGTTTATCCAGGTTGGTTGAGAGAGAACTTTCTTGGGAGTTTTTATCTTCTAAGCATCATTGGGAAAGGTACTCTACCAGAATTAGCTGAATTGATTTCTTTAATTTCAATAGTGTCATCAGCTAAATAATAATGTAGGATGTATTCGATATCAGAAAAAACATAAAATTTGAGAACCTAATTCGAATAATTAAATACTTTTCTGTCATTCTCCAAAAATTATTTTTATGATGTAACTCGACCACCACCTAATTTATGTTCAAGATAGTCCTTCATAACAGTGTCCTTTTATGGCACATACTTAGTCATGGTCTTGGTTTCGAAAAAGTCTGGTTGTGGGGTAAATCCTGAAGGTTATGGTTGGCCAAGAAGCTTGAATCACAAAACTCTTATACTTCATAAAATTCTCTTGTATATTGATCGCAATCATAGACTCTGATAGTTTTGCCGAAAATCTCAATATCTGCATTTATTTTGAAATCTTCAGGTAAGATGAATGTCTTGGATCCATCAGCTCTTAACACCTAAAAATAGAGTATATTGGTACTTTTTATCTTTTTAAGAATGCTCCTTGAGGTACACCACTATTTTCTTGTTTTGGTTCAGTTATGCTTAAGGAATGATCTTCCAAATAATAAAATATGGTGATTTTGCGGATGCGATAATTCTCAAGAGCAGACTCAACGACTGCCTCCTTGAAGTAGCCACTAAATCGTAGGACATGTCTATCCATTTTGACCCAGCTTGGTTGATATAATTCTTCAGAGTCGTTGCTGACATTCTTTTGTAACTGATTCAAAATACTTTAGGTAAATGCATAGCATGTGTTGTACTCATGTAGTCTGGATTGAACATACCAGATTATTCGGGTATTTGTGGGGGCTGCTTTCTTGGTACGGCATATTCTTTATTTGGCAGTTGCTTGATTTCTCTATTGAATTCTTGCTTGGCTGCTGATACTTTTCTGAAGTTAGGTTTCTTGATTAGTCAAATAATACATCAATATCTTGAGTTGGAACGAATCCTGGAAGTTTAGGAAATGCTGATGCCATTTAATATAATAATTTATGTAATGAGTCACTCATCTGGGAAATTTTATGATGGTAATTCTTCCGTATCTGAACCATGTGCTGAAGCATGATTACTTAATGAGCCTTCTTTAGGTTGTGCGTAGTTATTTCTATTTTCTTCTATTAAATGGTTCATTTGATATTCTAATTCTGGTTCAGGTTCTTCTTAAATACCATCAACTACTGGGATTGCACACTATTGTGGTTAATCTTCAAAAATAGCAGATAACTAATTATTATTACAAAATACCTAATTAATGGATTTGATAATTTTTTAAGTTGGGAAATAGAGACCATAAGCAATGTTTCTATATTCTTGGGCCTTGTAGAGCATGAATTCAAATGTATCTCTATTTTGCTTATAATAATCTTTAACAAATGGAATTTGATGAGCAAGATTGGCAAATAAAGCAATCAGACAAAAACTATAATTTTTATCAGTATCATAAACAGCTATGATAGCGTTAATTAAAGATGTTCCTTTATTTTAAAACATAGCTTTTGGGGGAGTTTAAAGTAAAGAGATCAGCCTTACCTATTATAAATCATCCTCCATTTTTAGAAGTGCTTCAATCACTTAACCTATATTATCAATGGATTGCCATTCCATGAAGAAATCAAGCATTTAAGCAACCATAATAGTCATCACTTATTCTGAAATATTAATATCTTTCCAACAAATATGCTTGATCATTTCAATCATTGAAGGTTAGAATTACACCATTGGTAAGATATATTTTTTGAAATCTTCTGAATTTAATAATCTATTAAGCCAGAATTGATCAATATCAAGTCCATACTCTCCTTTAAATAGATATGTTGGTGCATCCATTTAAGTTATCATCATGCCTGTTGTTCTGCAGCTCATTACACATTTTGCTATAATATCTCCTAACATTGCCATTGGAGCATCAATATTATTGGTTGAAATTACTTATAATTTGAATATATTGGCTCCTTAAGCATTGACTAATTGTTCAGATAAGAGATTATAGATTTTTTTAAAGTATTCCTGATTAATAAAGAATCTGACAACACGTTGTGCACTAATGACACTGAACTTAATAACTTAGAAATACTCAGTTCCTCGACGTAATGTGGACTTTACAAGAACTAATAAACTATCAAAATAAAATTTGAAAAATCTATTTACAATTGAGACTTCGTTTTCAAGGTAATTTTTTTCATATTCAGCAACTATTGTAATTGCTTGAATTATCAATTAGGCAAAAACACTTCTCACATCCGAAAAGGAGGATTCAATCAGCAAGTCTATAACATATTATTTTTAATTTATAAGAAACTACAACAGCCAAAAGTTAGCTGCTGGTTCAGATTTCAGCATATCACTTAATTATTGCATGTTTGCTTAAAACATTTGAATATCCTTATTCTTAATTATTGTTTCATGTGTGAATAAAGTAAACATCTTTATTAATTGTAAAGATGGTTAACACTCAAATTCTTGAATATTTTCTAGTTATTCTTAATTCATTTAAGTAGAAAGTAACTTACTAACAGGGAATGGTTACTTGACAATGAACAAAGTGAATAACTTTTGAATGAATTTGAGATAATCTTAGGCATAGAAGAGTTGATTTTTTAAGTAAACAGTATTATCAGCGATGATTTACTGTCTTAATATATCTTCATTGCTATTTTCAACTTCGATTTCTTATTCAATTTCACACTTGACTTTCTCATAAAACAAAATATATGCATTTTTGCTATTGCACATTCCCCAATCTGTTAGATTGCTACTGCCATCACCACCGAAGCATTCTTGTTTCAAATTTTCTATTTTGAATGGTGTTATTAATTTATCATTGAATTCGAACCATTTATCTTGATCTCTGATAAATGAATAATAATGACCCCCTTCAGCACTGCCAGTATGTACCAACACTCCCTTTAAAATGTATTGATATTCACTATAGTCTTATAATTCTTTTGCCTCAACTAAATGGTCTCTTGTCCATTTGAACATGTTAAATTCAAGGGGAAACTCAAAGTAATCATTTACCTTAATTCTTAACATTGTATTGAAATCAAATTCAAATCTCTTCAAATGAATAATAAAAGTGTTTGGAAGCTTTTTAAAATAGCATCGTTTTTGGACATCAATCTTTTTGTTGACATCCTCACAGAAATATTTATTTTCTCCATCCAATACATCTGCCTTAACAAATAAATCCAAGGCTTCTTCTAAACTTTTTTTATTTTTTATTTCTATAGAGACAGTTAGGAATGGTTCTTCCTTTTCGCTTTAAAATTCACAATTGTCCTCCAAAGACTTAATTTCATGTCCTAAAGCCCCTCCTAAAATTTTATGTATTAAATTAGCTTAGTTGGTATGTTTTTGATCTTGCTCAAGTTTATCTGTAAGTAAATTGAAAAATTCATTGCAATCTTATTACACCAACACATTAATATGTTCTCCATCATATCCTTTTAATGTTTTGATAAAAGGATGGGGATTTATATATTATTTAACTGATTCTTGCAACTAAATGAATACTAATTATAACTGATGTAAAGTGTGTTCTTGTAATCTTTTTTAAATGAACTAAGAATCTATTTATTTGACATTATCAAAGACTAAAGGTGCTTACATTTCAACGACCATCAATTAGCCATTCAAAATTCCTCTCCTTAATTGTTTATTCATGTAAAATTATTAAAGGAGAGAATTGATGTAGCAAGTTGCACCTAAATTTCTTAAACCTACAAATCCATGAGCCCCCTTGACACCTAAATCGATTTCTTGTTCGCCTGTCTCAGCTTTGACTTAATGATTTTATTGGACAAATGGCAAGATAGATAGTAAATTATCTTAATTTTTGCAGCATTCCAATAATAAATAGTAGGCTCTTCTTCTAGTAAGTTTTCTTTTGAATACTGGATATTTATAATAATCATTATGCATTTCAAAAAGACAGCCATAGATATGCAATGTGAATTGACTGTTTAATTGAATGGTCTAATCTACTTGGACAAGTGAAGTTAATAATAATAAGCTTCCTTAAAGTAATTTATCTTCATTTTCTGAGAATCTTTCTTCCACTATTCCTCTGTTCAAAATGAAAAGAATAATTTAATTTGCTAATTAATGTGTATCGACAAATGATAGTTAATCTGCTTATCCGATTAGACCAGAAATAACAAGATATAATTCATCATATTAAGTCTCTCCTGATAGGAATGTCTTCAGCATTTATTAACCTAGGTTCACTCCATGTCGCTTGCCAATTTCTTATGCCGTCATAATAAAAATGGCTGCCATCTTTCTTTATTCTTCAGAGGTATTTGCTAATTATGCAAGCAATTTAAGGGGTGGTAATTCATACTTTAGTAATTAAGGTTACATGTAGAATACTATAAGAATTATTGTATAAACTTATTCTATTCCCATTTTTTCAAGAACTAAACCAAGCAATCTTTCTAAGTCAATATTGAACTTAATTTCATTTAATCTGAATTACTGTTATAATAGAGTTGCCTCATCATAACCTGCGATATTTGCCTTTTCAGACTATTGAACTGGCAAACTTAATAAACTGCTTATTTTCGGATCTTCTTCCTTGCAGATCGATTAAACAGTTGACTTTAATTTGAGCAATTAATTGAACTCATTTGGATCTGCTGATTAAGAGATTGCATATGCTGTAAAATAAATTTGTATAATGTCCAAAATAAGCATTACAATTTCATTAGAATTAAATAGCTACTACAATAACTGTAGTAAACCTCCTTAGCGAAGGAAACTTTCCCTAAGGTTTTTTCTTTTATAATACTCTTCCTCTTCTTCAATAAAATCACATTAGAGTTACTCTTTTAAGATCTATAGATTGTAGTGCAATCTATATGTGTTTTCAACATCGATTAATTGACTCCAATCCCCTTTTGCTTATGCTTCTTCGATTGCGATATATACTTTTTTATTTCTAGGAATCATCTATAAAATAGACCAAATCTTTTAATTAGAGTCTGAGTTTTCGAAGTTTAGAATTTAAAATAACTGATCCACATATTAGTCACTGATTAAGGAGGCAAAGCAAACTTCACCAACGTTTTGTTATTTTTATTGTTTTAAAGGTTTCTTGTGATCTCCATGTTTTTGACTGTACTCAATTTTTAGTTGATCTCCTCGTTCGATTAGTTCTAGGACTGCATTTTATTTGTCCCAATTTTTATCCTTCAATACATATTTGATAAAATCTTTATCCTAGATTTCAGTTATTGCACAAATTTCAAGAATATTCTCTTCTGCATCATTTGGTTCAAAATCATTATTGCAGACTTGATCGCTAATGGCATTATAGGCTTACACTTCATCTGTGAGGATTTCTCTCTTTGAGATTATAAATGTAAGCTTTTAATTAACTTTGTAATCTTTCAGAGTCTTGTGGTCATCAAAGAGAATTCCTCTGCAAAGAATATCAAATTCATTAGGTTTGAGAGGAGGATTTAATTTTTATCCGATTATCAATTTAGCTTAAAGTACTTGTAATCCATTCAGTAATTGAATGTCTTATCTTTTTGGGGGCAGGGCTTCAAAACATTTATTATCGATTGTGACAAAAACTTTTTCGCCTTGCTCTGCCAATTTGTATCCTTCAAATTCTTCCAATAATTTTACAATAAAGGAAAGTGAACTTGAATTATCAATTTACTCAAATAGCTTAACTAAATAATTTTTTTTGAGTTCATTTAGGATGTTTTGATTTTATTTAAAGCGGAGTATTTTTATTAGAAACTATTAAACTTTGTCAGCTAATTCTTTTTACCTGAAAAATACATTCCAAATAACATCGAGGCCAATAATATTTTAATCCAATATTGTGTAGTAATCCATACTGCATTTCATAATTCTATATTAAACATTATAATGGAGTATGAGATTTGTTAAACATTAGAACATAGGTTCAGTAAGTGGTCGACATTTAATTAAAAGGAAGAACAGTAATTCTGTTGCTTCTTAATCAAGAAACTTCTTGTTTGTATTTCCTAACCATTAAAAGAAAAGATCTTGTTCTTGTTGAGTCAAAGCATTTTCGACCAATAATTTCCAAAGCATATTCAATTATGTGGATGTTATTTTTGAATTTTGATTTAAAAATTGATAGAATTTAATTAAGCATTCCATTGTTTCCAAATATCCTGGTATATCGTTGAAACTTCTAAGTTTTTCTCTGGCCAACACTTTGAGAAGGTTAGTTTTATAATCGTAAGTATCTTGTATCCATTCGATCAATTATTCAGAATTCTAAAACTATTCCAATGGATAGGCTGATTAGATTATTTTTTGAATCAATTAAATATAGCTTTGAATCGATAAAGGTTAGTGTATTGCTAATAAGCTTTCAAAACAGTGAACCAAGTATCGTTTTCTGAGACTTTTAAAATTATTGCAGATCATGTTCATTGCGATAGAGAAAGATGATTTGCCTATTTCTGTTTTAGGTTAATCATGAACAATGTTTAGTAAAAATTCGACAATTTATGCTTTAAATGCTTCAATTTATGGAGATACAACTTATATTTCTGGTTCCTCGATCTGCATTTCTCCAACATATTCATTTTCTGCATTATCTTCGTACTTTCTTTTTCCTGGTTATCTGTTTTGAAGGTTAGGAGTATAATCTTAGCATAGTCCAATTTATTTCATCTATTTTTTAGATTTCTATGAGGATAAGTCAACTCTAATATTTTTATTACGTCCCAAACTCTTTATAAAGTTTAATACATTTTAATCTATTTGATGCTATTGAATATATTCTATTAATGTTTCTATATCGTCTAGGGTGAGAATTTCAGCTAAATCAGCCATGACTTTAGATATCATATTGGCCCAAGTTTCATGTTTACCTCTTCCGAGTTTGAGAATGCTTAAAATTTCCTCCTTACTTAGTTGTTTATGAATATATAAAAATTAAGTGATTGGGAAGCATCTCTTAATTAATTCAAAATGTGCCTTTTCTCCAAACAATTCTGAAAAGATTTGATTTTGCACTAAAAAATTGAGGACATTTTCATTAGTGTACCATTCATCATTCGAGTAATTTTAAGACACTATGTACTCATTGGAGTGGGCTACATTAATTTTGTCGCAAAATTACTAAAGTCCTAAATTTCACATTAAACTTTACCATATATGCGTTTCTCCAAACTGGTACATCTATAGCATTGCAAGTAAATATTCATTTCAATGAGAGCTAAATATTTCTTTTTTTCAGTTTATGAATGAAGGGGCTCTAATAATTTTTCCATGCCATTAATTAATCTAGTAATCATATCTCTATTAGTATTTTTAATTTCTTCTTCAGAGAATTAAAGTTCAATTAGTCTAAATTGATGGAAATAGTTAATATAGATTTATTTATCCATGTATGAATTGAAGTAGGCTAGAATATCAAAAACATCCAAATAGTTGAGATTGAAATTCTACAATGCATCGGCAATCAATGAGAACCCACCATTTTAGTAAAAATAATTAATTTGCATTCTTTGAAAAGGTGAGAAATTGAATGGATCTTAGGACATACGAAATGTTTCTAATATTTCATTTTTGAGGGGGTAGAATGATTTTGAATTATACAATTCAGTCCAGACTTGATTTGGGTAGCCCTCAACTTCAGATCGTACTCCTCGATGTAATCGTTCTCCATAGAAGTTATTTAGGGCATCTCTAAAGATGGTGATGTCTTTAAATCTACTATCATAGAAAGCTAAGTTTTGAGTATGAATTTTCTTTAGTAACATCAATGAGATTTGTGGGTGTTATTTCCAAATAATGAGACAAACATGTTAAACCATCATGAGTATTTCTCCCATGTAGCATTAAATTTTGAGCTTGTTGTTATCGGTATTACTCTAATATTTTAAGTGTCTTACACTTTATCGAAAATGGCTTCCAATATACCAAGTACTCGCTTATTCACATATTGTGAAATGTCTGGATTAAACACAGCTCTTCCTAAAATAATGCCCTTTAATTCAATTTCTAGCTCTGTGAGATATTTCATCCAATAATAGCAATAATCTACCATTAATCATAGATTTACATGTATGTAGTTGTGAGGCTTTTCCAGTGTGAACTGCATCTTTCAATTCAATCAGAGTGTCATCTTCTTCAAAATGTTTGATCTATCCTATATCATAGTAGCTGTCAGAACAAAAACTGCTGGGTGCTTTATAGTTGATAGGCTGTTGTTAATATTCTTGAAAAACAATTTCCTCTGCTTATCCTGGTGGATCATATTATGAACCGAGTTAATTCATTAAATTAATTATATCAGGGTGTAGATATTAAAGAATCTAATATATCAAAATTATTTGGTGGCAAATTAAGGTGGTCCTGGTAAGGTTTTGTGTCTCATAGTTATACTCGAACTTTTATTGTGTGTGATTAATTTAATTGGGAATCCTTTTTTTGGTGATTTTTATTTAAGATCATCTCTGGTAGTGAAAAAGTTTGATTCTGTATTGTTTTTGAAGGCCTCCTAATAATCGATGCATTCATTTTTTATAACAATTCTTGTTGCTGTAATATTTGTTTTTTTCTCACTTGGCTTGGGAGGTGGTTTGGAAGTAAGTTGATAACCTTTGAGATTGTAGGGAGAAGAAGGATGATTTTTCATAATTCTATTATCTGAATGTTTTTTTTGGTCTGCTTCCTCTCTGCCTCTCGAATATTCTAATAGGTTATCAACAGATAATTAACAAAGTAAATTATCAACAGTTTCGCGTATTGATGTTTATAATCTTTGTTAAATTGCTTCGAGGGAGATCAGGGAATTTATTCTTTTATTTAATTATTCGAATTGTAGGCATTGCAGTTAAATGGCAGGTTGAAATTCATCTTCTAATAATTTTGTGAGATTAGTAAAACACAATTTTATTTTTTGAAGATAGTCAGACAATAAGGATTAAACTTTTGTATACTCCTTCATTCTTTTCATAATCCAAGGTTTAGTTCCTTTATCGTAATCGAGCAAATCACTTTTTCTGTGTTTCTAATGCATTAATTATTAACAAAGAAAGCAAATAGCCCTTTACTCTTAACAAGTAGCATTTACACAAATTCCATGTATTGGCCTTTCTTCATGTCCTTCAATACGACAATTTTAATTAAATTCCGCGAGACTCATGATTTATTATAAAGTATTTAATGGATTTATAATAGAAATAAATAAACTCTATTTTTCAAACGTGTATTGAAATATGAACAATGATAATGAAAAAAGCAATACAGAAATTATTTATTCAATTGAACAAACTTTCATTATTTTTAATAAAGAAAGGTAAAAGTTATTAGGTTCTAGAAAGCCATGGGTGACTGTATGCCTATTATGCAGTGAATCTATCTCTAGACAGTCGTTTGACTAGATTTTCAATAAAATCTCTTAACTCTCTCGTTGCTGAATATGGAATCATAAAACATGCCTCCGATATAAAAATAAATTACTGTCTTAATTAATTCTTATTGATTTTCTTTCCAGGGTGGTTTTCCGAAGCATAATTCATAGGTCAACACACCCAATCCCCAAATATCACTCTTCTTATCGTAAGTTTCTCCTTCTAATATTTATGGTGATGCATAAATGAGTGTGCCACATTAAGTTTGACGATCTTCATCGGGTGAATAAACGCAAAATGAAAAATCTGCAATTTTAACCTACCCAAAACTTAATAATATATTGTCTGGTTTGATGTCTCGGTGTATGACATCTTGATTGTGAATAAACATTAATGCAAGGGTAATTTATTGGATATATTATGCAGCTTCTCTTTCTGAGAATTTTTTATTGGGCTAAATTTGCTATAGTGTATTTAATTACCCATGAGGACAATATTCAAGAACCAATACAATTTCGGTTTCTAGAAATAAATTTTAAATACGTGTTTAAAAGAATGTATATAGTTTAGTGATATTGGGATGCTCTAATAGATACTGAATCTTAATTTCCCAGGCAAGTTGTGCTTACATATTCTCTTTGATAATCTACAATTTCTGTATAACCTTGAGGGCAACCAAGAAGCCAGTTTGTTTGTGCCTTGCTAAAAACACATCGCTATATTTCCCAGATCCTAATTTTTTTATAATAAGGAATCCTTTGAATCTTTCATCAATAGGTTTTGAGGGTGGTGTAGTTTGATGAAGGGGTGTACTGACTTATTTCTGAGAATTAGTACATAATTTACCTTATTTAGATCTTCCTTAAACCCCAATGGTATTAGAGGAATAGGTTGAGTAAATTCTGGGACGTGTGATTCAATTTTTTTGGGTGTTTGATATTCTTGTTTAGTTTTTAATTATTGTTGTATGACCATGGACTTAGTGGAAACTATCAAAGGAGATGGGACTTGATTTTTTTTCTCTAATTCAGTTGAGATATTTGACAAATTTTTAGGATAGAGTTGGGTGGGTTGAAGGTCAAGGGTTCTATTTGAGTAATTAGTTCTTGATTTCTGAAGTACATCCATGTATTGAGCGAGGTTCACGTTATGAGTTGAAGTGTTGGGAACTCTTGAATATGGGCGATAAGGTTGATAAGGATAATTATTCATTATTAATAAAGGCTTGTAACAGTTGAATATGGGTATTAATAATAATGATATTGAATGGAAATCAGCTAGCAAAGGAGACGATTAATCGGATCTCTTCTCTTATAAATTACCATATCTTAAGTATTCGAGTATATGATTAAGGAAAACCCTGGTTTGATGAGACCTGGGCTAGCAATTATTTAAGTTGGAAATAATCCATCCTCATTAACTTATGTAAGAAAGAAGATACAATTATGTGAGGAAAACTAAGTTTATCATGAGTTGTTTCACTTTCCAAATACCATTACACAGCAAGAAATAATCACTTAAATAAAGAAACTTAATTCTTAAGGATCTATAGATGGAATTTTACTTTAGGTATTGAGTTAGGTAATTAGTTACCACTTCCAAGTCATATGTCAAGATTAGAGATCTCTAATCAAATTAAGTTGAGTAAAGATGTGGATTGCTTACACATGGCTAATTTTTAGAATTTATTACAAAATGGAGAGGATAACGATATAATACCATGTACACCTGCAGCAGTGCTTCACATACTTGATTCTTAGGAGATAGATGTTCGGAACTAAAATGTTACAGTGATAGGAAGAAGTCAGTTAGTCGGGTTTCCATTATCAGTTTTATTATTGAGGAGGAATGCAAAAGTGACTATATGTCATTCAGAGACAACAGTATAAGAACATGTTGAATAAGTATATTTGATATCAAGTTAGGCTGATATAGTGATATCATGTGCAGGACATAAAGAATTGGTGAAGGGAGATTGGATTAAATAGGGGGCAAAAGTGATTGATGTAGGAATTACTCGTGTATCTGGGAAATTGATAGGAGACATAGAATTTGCAAAAGTATTTCAAGTAATAATTAGGCTTTACCAAAAGTAAGTTTTATTACTCCAGTTCCTGGGGGAGTTGGGCCATTGACTGTTTCAATGTTGTTTAAAAATCTTTACAGAGTGTGGTGTAGATCGAATGGATTATAAGTAAATGTAGATGAATAGGATGAAGAATGTGATTATGCTTAAAACTACTAATTCTGAAATATAAATATTAATAATGTAATAAGAGGACGATCTTGAATATGATTATGAATATGATGATGATTATGGTGGTATTCCATTGGGAAAGAAGAATTCATCTTTGAAGTAATGATAAGTTATTTTTATGTTAAGAAATTATGGAGATTGATGATGTAATAAGAGTGATAGAATAATTGTTGGAGGATTTGAAAGAATTGTTAAATTTAGATCTTGATAATACATTTGAAGTAAATACATATATTATTAGAGATTTTGCTTTACTATAATTGGAGTAAAGATGAAATCGAATAATAATTTCTAATCAATTCGGAGGAAATACTTTAAGATTTAAAAAGAAAGGGTGTGTTTAATAACCATTAGAAATTATAATAAAAAACAGAAATTGATACATGTATAGTTTGTATGGCTGAAACTGAATTAGTGTAATTGGGATGTGAACATAGATTTTGTAGATAGTGCATTTAATAAACTATTTCTTAAAAGGTTAATAAGGAACATTCTTTGATTGTTAGATGTCTAATGGATGGATGTCTTTATAGAATGCCTTACTCCATGATTAGAGATTATTCTAATAAAGAGCATTTATCAAAAATCCTTTGTAGAAGATTTACAGAATGTAGTCGATATTTGGCTTACTGCACTGGTGTAGATTGTAAAAAAATAATAAAACCTTACGATACATCATCTAAGGATGTTACTTGTTCTTGTGGGACAAAATTTTGTTTTAGATGCAAGTAGGATCTTCATCCACCAGCACCTTGTGATATTGTTAAAAAGTGGATAGCAGAAGTAACAAAAGATGAAGCAAATATAAAATGGATAGCAATAAATACGAAAATATGTCCATTTTGTAAGAAACCAGTACAAAGATCTGAAGGGTGTAATTATATGATGTGTAAGCCTCCAGGAGGATGTGGATAGGCATTTTGTTATGTTTGTAGTAATCCATGGGAACCAGATCACAGGGATCATTTTAAATGCAATAAATATGTTCCACCAGAAAATGATTTATAAAAGGAAAAAGAAGTGTTGGCTAGATATAATTTTTATTATGAGAGATTTCTGAATTCTTAGGCTGCTCTTGATAAGGCATAAATGAGATTGAAAGAGTTAAGGGAAAAATTCATTTAATAAATTTTTGAGATATATGAAGTTACTTACACAGAGGCCCATTTTTTGGAGGAAGCAGTTCTTGAAATGATTCATTCAAGAGTGGTATTAAAATGGTATATTATTATATAATAAAGGACTTATTGTATGGCTTATTTTCTTTCTTAACACAATTAACAATCAGCTAAATTATTTGATAATTATCAGGCACTTTTTGAACATGCTTGTGAATCGTTGGCTATAGAATTGATATAGTTATTTGCAGAAATGGATGGTCTAGTTAATTTGTTTAGTAGAAGTTAGAAGGCAATTGAGATTAGGAAAGGAGAATTTGCAAAAAGAAAGGACTTGATACAGAAAGCATGTACAAAGTGTCATACATTAAAAAAGAACTTAGAGAATGCAATCTATAATGGAGAGATAAATATGTGATATAATAATATTTATGGGTTAATTCTTGGGTCATTTACAAAATGCATAACCACCGTAATCGAATCCTCTACTTAACAACTCAATATCAAAGTTAAGGGAATATCATGGTTCATTTTAGAGTGTTTGTGATACTTTCAGCATTGATTTGACAGAATTTGAATAGATCTTTGGAAGTAATGAAACAATGTTTTAAATTTGGGATACTGACAATAATGGGTATGTACTATTGTAAATAGATTAATTAATGCATTGGAGCTATTTTCAGGATTGATAATATTTGCAGAAAGTAATTTTGAGGAAAAAGCGCGATTTTTATTTGATCTATTCGATTTTAATGAGTTGAATTCATTGAGTTTGGTATATTGTGTGGTTATTTAGATTGATTTGGAATTCATGTTATTGTCATGTGCTAATGCAACCTTTAAAATTATGTAAATCAATAATGAGGTAAATGAAGAAGAAATATCAGATTTCTTAAATAATTTCTTCTCTGATAATTAGAGAGTTAATATAAGTTAATTTTTGAAGTGGTGTGTGAAGACGGAGGAAATAAGATTATTTTTATAAGCAATAAAGAAAGAAGCACCTGAATTGAAGGGTCCTGCATAAACGGAGTAACTATCTTAGAGAATAGATTTACTTAGGTAAGTTTTTAGCAAAGAGTTTGGTAAGAAACTTCTACTCCCAGATACAAAGCGTCCTTATTTTGATTAGAAGGGTTTAGGGTATAATGTTTGAGTTATTTAGATAAATATTGTCTTCTAAGGCTTATAATTAAAAAATATAATGGATAAGTATGTTAGCAAAGAAAGTTTATGCACCGTCTCCATAAGTATTTTAGAAAGATGTTTATGCAAAAATGAATTGGGTTTATGGTTTTAGAGGAAAGGATGTGAAGAGGCCACTCTTGTATTTGAAAGTTTAATCAAATACTGAGAAAGCTTTAAATGAGAAAATGATATTCTTTACAGCATGCATTATAATAGTATATTACCCAAAAATTAATGAACAACGTCATTACTTGGAACATGAAAGTGATGTGATAAGTGTTGCTGCTGCAAACAATTTAACTTTAATGGCTAGTGGAGAGTATGCAGAATATCCAGCAATTCATATTTGGGACAATAATACACTACACAATATTGGAGTTATAAAAGGAGTTCATTAAAAGGGAATTCATTTACTAACATTTTTTGGAAATGATGAATTACTTGCTTCTTGTGGTATAAGAGAAGCTTCACCTATTTTAATATATAGTATTAAGGATTTTTCATTGGTACTATCTACTTAAGTGAATGAATTTGCAGTGGATTTGTTAACAATTAAAAATTTTATAGGATCATTTGGAGGTATTTAGCAATAATAATAAACATAATAAGCCAATAGTTAGAATAATTAATTAAATCCATTCAAAAAATATGAAAATTCCTTTGTAATCTGCACAATTCAATAAATTATCTAATTTTAGTATTACGATGGTCATTTTCTGACAAAAGAAATCCCTCTTGAGCATTATAATTTAACTTCCCCTTTGACTTGTGCTACGGCTTTGAGAATTTATACAAAAGAACCTTATTTAAAAGCCTATCAGGAGGAAGCTGAAGAAGCAATTATAATAATTTCTGGGCATTAAAATGGTTAAGTGATTTTATGGGAGAATTTCGATACAATGGAATAAATGACAAGTTATAAGGACCAAATAGTTTGTATTACAAGTTATTAATTTGGTATAATAATTGGAACAGATGCAAGTACTATTCATTTATGGGATTTTAAATTTAGAAATAATATCAAAAATATTGATTTAACTGCTTTTAGTTTTAAACTATTTAGTTATGTAATCAGTGATATCGTAGTAGCAGGTGATAAATTGTTGGTGGCATCAACAGAAGGAGATGTGGTTGAAATATTTTTATAATAAAAATAAGAGCACTCTAGTAATTCATTTGTGAATAAACTAAGAGCAAATCGAATCAACTATATAATTCAATTAAGTGGAACACTTTAAGCATTATGTATTTTGGAGCGTCCAGATAGTGATGATAAATTAGTATTTTGTGCAGGATCTTAATCAACAGTGTATGGATTTTCCCTTGAGACTCATGAAATAGTGGATGTATGGACAATAGGAGATTAGATTTCATCAATGGATTGTATAAATTTTGAAGATGGTGGAGCAGTATTTGCTTTGGGAACAGTTTCAGGAAAGGTATATTTGAGATTAGATTGGGAAGAATCACCTAGATGGTATGATTGCAAGCACCAGGTCAATGATTTAAAATTTTCATCTGATACATCTTGTTTGGTATGTGCAGTATAGGATGCATTTGTCTATGTGTTTTTCTTGAACAATACTTCATATTTTTAGACAGCTCCAAAGAAAATACATTTTGAAGGTGAATTTCCAATATGTCTTGATTTTGTTGATGATTGTAAAGCATTCATTGTGGGTACAACATAGAAAAATTAATATAAAATTGAATTACCTGACTTGAAATCAAAGAATCTTTTATAAGAGAATGAAAAATTGAATTCAACTACTTGGGTGATACGTTATCCATTTTCTAGTGGATCTAAGAAAGATATTTATCTTCCTATGTTGATTGGTGGTGATGTAAAGATATTTTTGGCTGCTGGTGAAAGTGGTTATGTTTATTTTTGGAGAGATAGAGAATAATTAGAAACAAATTGTGGAGGATTCTTACGTGGACATGCAAGTAATGTTAGTAGATTATAAATGACAAAATCTTAAGATGTATTTTATACTGTTGGTAGTAATGATAATACATTGATTGAGTGGAAAATTGATTTTATTAATGATTTAGCTGACTTTTCTAAGCCTTTTCAATAAGATGATAAATTATAAATTAATAAACCAGGATTGAATAATTTTTCAATGGCTTCTAATAAATAGGACTTTAATCAAACAATAGATGAAATTTTTAAGAGAGAAAAGGATTATTGCTTCTTCCTAAATAACATATCTGATAAGTTTAGAGATAACTTTGTGTAATTTAGAGCTACGAATTAGAAAATGCTTAATGGATTATTGTAAGAATTGATACCTCCTTTTGATAAGAAGTAACATGTAATGAAAAGAGCACCTCCTTTGTCATTAACTTTAGATTATATTTATGGATTTTTGGCTTATGATAAGAGAAGAACTTTATTTTATGTTCACTTTTACAATAAGTAGGAGAAAAAGAGAAAGGTAGTTTAGCCATAAGATTTGAAATCTGAATAACGTAAACGAATGGAATAAATGAATTAATAGAGTATAATGCTTCCAGTTCAATTTTAAAAGGAAATGTTATTTGCTAAATAAGCATTGTTACCATATGATGATAGTCATAATGATTGTTAGCGTCACTTTGTATATATTACGTCCCGTATTGCAGTAGTGTATAATCCTCTAAACAATTAATAAAAATTTTATGAAGGACATCGATTTAAAATTACTTGTTTAGCTATTCATCCCCTGAAATGTTTTGTTGCTACAGGTGAGAGTGCACCAAGACCATGTATTCATGTTTGGAATGTATTCAATACGGAGCCAGTGAAAATTATCAGAACTAATCACAAGAATGGAATATATGATTTGGTGTTTTCTAGAGATTCCTCTTTTATTGTAAGTATTGGAATAGATGAAACATTTTCAATATAAGTGACATCATGGAAAAATGAAACAATTATAGCATTTAGAAATTCTGGAACTTTTCCTATTTGTTGTGTAATGTTTAATCCATACAATCGATATGAATTTGCTACATGTGGTTATTAGAATGTTACAATATGGTCATTATAGGGTCGTAATCTAATTCGTAGTTAAGTTATATTATCAGATGAAGTAAAATATTCAAATGGATGTTTTATTACTTGTTTAAGTTATATTTCATATCTTTTGGGTGATAAGATAGAAAGTGATATTATAGTTGGCAACAATTTTGGTGATTTAGCACTTGTAGCATGTGGAAAATACATTGTTGTAAAAGAGAAGTATATATTGTTTCTAATTTAGAGCTCATTAAAAGATGATTAATTGTTTAAAAATATCAGAAATATTAGGTGATAAGGTAGTTATTATAACGTGTGGTGAGGATGAGTATATTAAAATATGGGATACCAAATTTAATTTAATTAATGAATTCAATATTAGAAAAACTGGATTCTTTTAGGATGGAACACCAGCTTAAAGAGTAATTTATATAATTTATTATAGAATTTGTCTGCTTAATCTATTGATATATTTTCATGTAGAGTGCCTAAAAGACACTTAAATGAAGAAGAAGTGGAAGAATCTCATAGTTTATCTGTAATGTTATTAGGTACTAGAAATGGTGACATATTGGAGGCAGCATTTTAAGTAGAATTTTAGGGATTAAAATTATAATAAATAAAAAAATAAGAGAGTATATCAGATGATGAGCATAGTAATTCCCATGATTCAAGTGGATCTGAATAATAATAAAGATAACCTTATACAACAACTGAGACATTAAAATTTAATTATTCAATTTACATGAGATCACATTAATCATAAATATTTGACAGTAAATAGTAAATAGATTTTTTTAACAAAAAAATGTTCATAACCCTACATCCAAGTTAACCTATTATGGTATCAGTTGGTGAAGATTAGAAGCTCATACTTTGGGATACAGAGAATAATTCATTGTTATTAGTTAAAAATTTGGGAATGACACCAACTGCAATAAGATTCTCCCCTGATGGAGATCTTTTAGTAATAGGATTTTAGATGTCAATAGTAATGATAATGGATTCAAAAATATAAAAGAATACTATGGGTAAAGTTAGTGAAAGATATTTATTACCATCATTAGATATTATAATGAATATTAAGGACAAAGATATGAAAACACCAGTTTTAAATATTGAATTTTCACATAAAGGAGATATGCTTGCAATTTCATATGATAATGCAAGAAGTTAAAAAGATGTTTTTGATTCTAAATTAGAGAAAGAAGGTTCATTTATATCTGTTTGGGTTAATAGAGGATCTCATAGAACATCCAAATATAGGGCAACTGATAAAAATCTTTATTTAAAATATACTGATATACGTTGTCCATCCTTATATGAATCTTACTAAACAGATAATGATACTTATGGAGTAGCTGCATATTTTATGACATTTAGTTAAGATGGAAACTATCTTTTGATTTACTATTAATTGATAAACAATTAATAAACTCGTATAAACAATGATCCATAGGGAGTGTATATAATATGGGATTTGAATTCAAATACATCAGTGAAGAATTGGGAGACAATCAAAAATATTTAATGGAAGAAACTAAATTTTCCAAATAGTTTACATTCTCAATATCAATTTTATGAAAATTTAATTGGAAATTAGAAGGCTGAATAAGAAACTAATTTGGCAAATGAAATACTAAAAACACCAGTAATGTCAATTATGGTGGACATATCACCATTTTTAATATGTGGTAGTACAAATGGAGACTTACATTTGGTGAAATCATCATGTTTATACTATGATAAAGATTTCATTACTGAAATCAATAAAAAATAAATGTGTCTAGCTAAATCTTATTCTGCTCATGTGTCTTTTGTGAATTAAGTGGAAACTCATTAAAATGCTTAATTCCTTTACACTACAGGTATTTTGGATGAATGTATTATGAAATGGAAATTGACAGAGGAATAATAAAATTGGGATTTAGATTATTTGATTTATGATAAGAAATAGGCTGATCTCTTTTAGGAAGTGTAAGAGAGAGAGAAATTTAAAAGTTTATTATCAGAATTACTTCCATTGAGGGCAGGAATATCTGATAAGGTTAAGAATGTGGATGATACAAAATAGCCTGAAGTAGAATTAAAATTATAAAGTATAATTGGTAGAAGGGCGTTTACAAGAAGAAATAATTTATTTTATGATTATGATGAGAGACTAATCTACATTGCTGGTTGTAATTTGGTAATTGCAAGTCTTGATGAAGAGGATGAATAGGATGATAAGATAAGTTCATAATTTAAAAAGTATAATGGTGGATTTATATAATCTGAGAATCATACAGTGTTTTAATAATTTATTAAACTAGATTAATAGGATACATCATCTTCACCAGAAATATCTTGTATTACATTAAGTTAAGATAAGAAATTACTTTGTGCAGGAACAATTGAATTAAAAGCTAAATTATTAATATGGGATATATGCTCAAGAACTTGTGTAAAAAATATTGTAATTAATAATGCAACTATGATAATGAATATAAAATTTGCCTATGATAATAGACATTTAATATGTAATGCTATTACATAGGAATATAAATAAGAAATATTACTAATTGATTCAGATAATTAAGCAGTACTTGGTGTTGTAACTTATGCATATTCAATACCTTATAAAATAAAGGATTTAGAGTTTTATCCAAATAGTGTATTTCGATTTGTCACATGTGGAGTACAGCATATGTCGTGTTGGTAATTTGCAGGAGGTTCATTGACATTCTAAGCAATGGAAATAGAGAATCCTAAGGATCTTGTGGAATTGGTTGAAAATTAAGGAGATGAATAAGAAGGTGTTGCTGCAGATGAACCAGAATAAGATGCTTTGCGTATTACCTTTTTGACTGTAATTTTTGTTTAAGATGCCATTATTACAGCAGGAGAGGATGGTTTTATATATGTTTGGGACGATAAGAAAATTAATAAAAAATAAAAGGCACATCCAGATTAACCGATATTTTGTTTATATACGAGTAAGGATTCTTATATGTTTGTTTCTGGTGGTATGGATGGAAGAGTTATTTTATGGTCTTTGAGCAAATCTGAATATTCATATGTAGTTGAGAAGATATATGAATACAGTATAGGGAATGAATAATTATAGAAATCTGGTCTCAATCCTAATTTACATGTATAATCAGTTTGCATTGGTTAGAATTATATATTAGCAGGAACAAGAAGTGGGGATATATATGAACTTGTTAGACCAAATGAATCAGATTTAAAATGTATATATTATTATAATTGTAGCATTAACTAAGATATAAAAAGATATGGTGAAATTGAGAATTAATTGTACAGATCATGATTAACCAAAAGTAGTTGCTTTCTCAGGAAATGCTTAAAAACTCTATTCAATTACATAAAAAGGTTTATTTTCTGTATGGAATCTAAGAAAATTAAAGCGTACTTATTCTTTTGCATTTGAGAAGGCAACTTTAAATTTAATAGTATGTAAATTATCACCAAAAATAATTATTGCTTTTGAATAAGAAGTCATAGTATTGAATGATCATGATTATAGTGTTAATTCAAATTATTCACTAAAGTAGAAATCAGCAATTTCTGATATGAAATTAAGTTTTGATGAAAAGATGTTGGCACTTGCTTTATCAAGAAATTAGGAATAAAATGCTAAAATTGAAATATATGATGTAGAAAATGAGGAAAATAATTTTAGATTGTTGTGTAGCATAGATAATCTTAATACAAGTGTAGAATATTTAGATTTTTCAACTGATAATTTTTACTTATTTTATAAGGATGTATCAGATGAGACAGCAATAATTGATTTAGCATTATAGAAAAGAATTAATACTTTACATGTTGAATTTGATTTAGAGTGGTGTAGTGATGGTATCAAATTGGCAGAAAAAGCAAAAGGTGTCCATTCATGTTATACTGATGAGAATAGAATTCATAAAATAACTCTGATTGGTGAGAAATCAATGGCAGTAAATTAAATATTTATATAGGTTACTGATGATATGGGTACTATTCGTATATTTAATTATCCATGTACATCTGGATCAGGATATACTCGTATATATACTGATCATATGATGTATATCAATTAATGTGTGGCAAGTCCTGATAAAGAAACATTAGTTACAACATCAGAATAAGATAAATGTATAATGGTATGGAAAGTACAGAAAATTGATGGTAATAATACATAATGATAATCATAAATCATTTAAACTACACTTTTGGTAGTCCAGCTAGATTAAAGATATGCTTATTCTTTTTTAAGAAATTATCAGTTGTTGTTCTAAGTACTTCTAATTCTCCTTATAAATTTTGTTATTTACTATTATAGATTCAATATTTACGCCATAAGATTTTATTTTTCTTAATTGGCACATGATGCATCTTGATATGCTAATCTACGTTCATTTTCAAGGAAATCACTCTTTAATTTTAATTAGTAAATCTAGAATACAAGTATTTATACCATTTTAGCATCTTTATTTTATTATTCCATATGATCACTTAATATGCGATTTTATTTGGTCTTCAAATCATCGAGTTCATTGAGTAATGAATCACAATATGCAACTTAATCATCTAATTCTTATTATTTTCTTTCTAATTCACCCTACTTAACTGCCAAATCGAATTAACTCTTTTGTAATTGATTACTTAAATCATCAACTTAGTTCTATAATCCTTTTAATTCATCCATTAATTCAGCAACACTATTCTTACCAACACTTCTTAAATTTTCAATAATTTCTTCTGCATCTTTTACTCTTTGTTTATAATAATTAAGATCATGTTCCATGACTTTACAGTGATCAATTAATTTGATATGACTTTTCTCTAATCCACTGAAATTGGTAGTCATTTTTCTAATAAAGTCTTTAAGTTGTTTGTCAATGTTTTTTTATTCGAAAAATTGTTATGAAACTACAATCTTTTCTATTTTTTAATATTTATCTGATGCCATTTGATTCATTTGAGCAACATAATCTGCATTCAATTGTCTTAATTTATCATTTTCAAATCTCAATTATTTGATTTAAGTCTCCTATGCTATTTCGATATATTCAATAATTACTTTTCATTGTTTGAGTAAACAATTTAAGTTTAGTCTTTAGATATTCAACTTATGATTCAACTTAATCGGGAAGTGCTGAAGATGTCTCACTTTCTTCATTTTAATTGGCTCTGCTATAAACAACGACGTTATTTGACATTATATATAATATAGCAATCATTTTTCTGGATTGTATCCTTTCATCACTGAATCCATGTGTTTCTCTACGAAAGATTATAATCTAAGCACATAATCTTCATAATATATCACTGTTGCACTAATTTCAAACAATCAAATACCTTGGATCTCCATTAGTGGCAAATTTTATGAAGTCTTCTATTTCGAGTGGTCGGAATTGTATTCTTCATAACAACATCAAATACCCTTAACTTGTAAGTTTCATTTTTAAAGTGTCTATTTCAATATAACCTTTGTTTTCTTCATCCATTTATCTGAAAGCAGCTAATAGTGTGTCAGTGTCATCTGGATCATATTCACTACTCTTTAATACTAAAATACTCGAATCACTTACCTTAAATCATGAAAGGTTCAAATTTTTAATACTTGATTGATTCGCTTGGTTCATCTTCTTCGATTTGTGGGAGGATAGTTTTACTAACTTATGCTTCACTGGGAAATTTTCCTAAAAATCTCATAATATAGGGTATTTCTCTAGGATAAGAAATATTATACTTTTTGTCAACATATCCTTTTTTATCTTATGTGAATAGATTGAATGTTTCTTGAATCTTTTCTTTCATATATTGCTCCATCCTTTATTTTTCTTGTATTGATGCATTAGGATCCCACATTTTTATTTTATATATTAATATCTCATTAAAATGAAATGGAATCTCCAGGTCCGAAGAGAATGGCAACAGGGTACAATCTAGTACTTGTATTGGTTAATTTCATGACATATTTTTCATTTTTATTAGATTCTTTAAAAAAAGTGAATTGCTTGGTTTATGCTTCATATTAGCAGATCACAGTATCATTTTTATCGAAAGCAAGTGCTTTTTATTTAACATTATTATTGTTGTTATCATCACTATTATAGATGATTCCTGTATTATGAAGTACATAAAATCCATGTCCTAAAGAAAAATCATAAATTTAGAAATGCATTGGTTTGCTTGCTTCAATCTATCCAAATCCAACTAATCCATATGATAGATTCTAATTATAAACATCAATACATTTATTAGAAATGAGCAATGAAAGCTTTCTTTGGAAGGATCGAAACCTTATTCGCCATAAATAACACCGTATCCAATTTGTTGTGTCAATATTGCATTTTTGCTTTCCTTAATTTGTATGTATTTATGTTTGTTGGTTTCAGAATATTTCAATTCTTCCTTAAATTAATCGATGGAGAGTTTTTAGAGAAGCTTTCTGATTTTTTTTGTATATTCTATAGTGAAATTGTGAATAAAGCTCACTTACTGTTTTATTTGATATTCCATCTTTTCTTTGAGTTCCTCATTTAAATTGACGATGGCATTGTTCTTTATATGATATTGCTACAAGTACACTTTCAATATATGTAATTAATGTGTATTTTCTCCAAACAGTGATTCAAGTGTTAAATCCTGATTGAGTTGATTCTTTGATAAAAACTCGATCTTTTCATCGACTAGCTCTGCTAGGTCTGAGAGTAAAAGTTTAACTGCAATGAATTCCTTTTTCATTGAATAGCATTCTTGATTTTATTTGTCAATGATTTCTTTATTGCTGATGAAACTTTGGATTGATGATAATGCCACTACTTTATGATCATGTACATTATGTAAATTTTCAATGCATATTTGACAACATGCAGTATGATTGGAACAGTATTAATCAATACATATTGCTGTCAATTGTTATCCTTTATGAATATCACATTCTGTTTTCGAAATCATAAAATTAATAAATTTAGTTTAATATTTCAATACAATCATAACAGTAAAGAAACCTACCCAAATATGTAGTATGAATAAATACTATTTTAAAATTCTTAAGTTACGACCTATAATGTATCTGGTATGATTTTGGTTGAATAAAGTTATAATATTAAAGTTTTCTAGAAAATAATTGATTTGTGGTTGGATAAGTAATTATAATTAAATGATTATCAGTTCATATTTCTGTTGATTCATTTATAGAATTTTGGCTAGTTACATCTTTTTTTTCAAAGGAAAAAGTTCTGATAATCCTTCGACTGCCTCGTTTTAGTAGAGGATTGTTGGCAATTACGAACTCGCAATCCTCTTTGGGCTTTATTTATAGATCAAGATTCGTTTCGATTTCTGAATCTGATGAAGGGTCTTTAACTAGTTTATGACTAAATTTGATAAATATAATACTTCAACACTTATTGTAGTTTCTTTAAGGGATCTGTATTCATTTGAAGCCCTAGGCTTTTTAAATAACGAACTATTTCACGCTCTTTTTTGTAAATTTTTCTTTTTTCTGCATCCTTGCACTGATAAAGGGGAAGGAATTCTTCTAAGCTATCTTTTGAATTTAATGAAACACAAGAGAACATAATTATTAAGGAATTTATTATACGATAAATATGATTTTAAATCAATCATAAATATTACTTGCTTAATACAATATCATATTTATTACTATTGGGCAAACTACAAATCGGTTTATATTTCGTCCACTTTCTTTCTCAAAACTGAAAGGGCCTATTATTAGAGTATATGATACCTTCTGAACAATGTCTGCGGCCTTTAACTGTCCAGCGCTTTCTACAGTGAAAAGATATTTATTTTTCTTATGTTACATTTTTATGAGTCTTGGTTTTTTTATGGATTCAGACTAAAATTAGTTTCATGATTACAGTTCTTATACATTCTTCACAGAATACACACTTCTCTACGGCATTGACCACTAAGTCTTAATTTACATCTATTCCTAGAACATTCATTGGACATGAATCTCTAATGGACTGTTTTTAAATGTATGATAGTTGTTATTGTAATACACTATCAATATGTAATTCTAAAATTGGATATGAGAGTACCTGCTTCATGTCTAAATGTTGCAATACTTGTTGGACACCATTTTCCGTGCATTTTACCAAAACCTTTTAATGCATGGCACCTAACATGAACGGATTGATTCTTTCCCAAACGTGTAATGGGAATACCAACTTCTTTGCCATTGAGTGGTGAAAACATTCTTACAGGTTTGATGGCCATTTCACCTACTTAACCAAATTCTGGCTCTAAATGTTGACTAGTGACATCTAGGGGAATGTCGATAAGTTTTTTTATCTTAGAGTGAAGACAACTTTTGATTTTTAATCATCTGAATTATCGGCATCGACTTCCCAATCGTACATTTTGCTATCAGCAGCATAAGAGACCAAAGGAATGAGTCCAAGTCTTTAAGCAAGAAATTCATCAGAAAGTGGACTAGTATTTTCTATGATATCTACGAAGTGAATGGCCATGACCTAAATTTGATTCCAAATATTACCGGTACTTCTGCAATCATGACTCTTCTTAAAGCATTTGCAATTGAAAGATCACCTTCAAAACTGAATTTGCATTTTTCATCGCTTAGTTCAAGGATGTCGATTTTATGTTGAGTGCTAATATTTGGTTCAAAGTTGTATTTGTACATAATTAATTAATATAAATCACTCTTGAATTTAAAGGACTTTTCTTCGATAGAACCATAAACAGATAAAATTTAGAATGCAAAATACAATAATGAATCCACTAATACTTGATATGCTAATCATTAAGGGTTCATAATTGGGTGGTTATCCTGGTAATTGGGGTAAACTCATGAGTATAGCAAATAAGTAGAAACTTAAACAATATATCCAATTGCATAGTTGCATTGTATTTTTATTCTAAGAGAACCAAGTACCGCAATAAGAAAAAGTTGTTGTTTAAATGGATGATATCAAGAACCCAGATAGGAAATTAAATGTATAAATTATCCCAGACTTTTGATTTTGTATTTCATCATATTCTCCAAATATCCTTAATTTTATGAAATATTTACTGATAGCATAAATACAAGAATAGCAAATAATTGAATCCACAAAAGTAAACTAACTTATCCAAATACATCTGATAAAAATCCAATCATAATTCCTCCTAAAAACTCTCCTGTTCCATGTGCACTTAAACTTCTAGTTAATTTTGGTTCCATGACCATGTAGGAGGAATTGATTTCTATCATACTTTCTGAGCAAACTACACAGAAGGCAGAAAATAATCCATTTGAAATCATTGTTGGAATCATGTATTTGAATCCTGGTAGATTGATAGGTACTTTCCATATTTCTTTGAGTTGATTTGCATATGTGTAATCATTTTAATTATTTTTATTATCACTTTAATCATCCATCAATGAACCATAAAGATAATGTGTAATTTTTTCTTCAAGATTGATACTTTAGCATGTTTATGATTATGAATTGATATTAGGTTCTCTAATAAACCAATATAATGTAGTAACTAATAATGAAATGGCAAGCATGGGATAGTAGAAATATTGATTGTATTCATAAATTTTAGATTCAAATGCAACATAAATATCTCCAATGAAATTTTGCATATAAAATATGGAATAAGCTATTCCAAAATAAATTCCAATATTTTCTTTGGATGCCATTCCTCTTACGTAGAAGTTATAAGTGCAATAAAATAGTGCCATAAATGGTGCTGCAATTATTTCAAATAGGAGGATTAGAAAAATGAGATATCCATCGGCTGGTTTTTGTTCAACAGTGAATACATATAAAGTGATGCTTAGAACATTTGCAACACTGGTTGTAAAAAACACTGCTCTATCTGAATATGAATATATTACCTGTATGTGAATTTTCTAATAATTTTATGAAATAATGGCATAGCAAATGGTCCAAATAAAAATATGAGACTGAAAATCCCAAAAGAAACAGAATTGATAACTTTATCATCTACTTTAAGAATGGTTGAAAATATAACAGTTCTACAAATGCCAACTGCTCCTAAGTAAACAGTGGCCACTATACATGTGTAAATGACAGCTCCAAGATTGTCTAATTAAATCATATGTGAGTGGTGTTTTTTATTATTAAAATATGGATCAAAATCAGCTGAAATTAAATTTTAGTTAATTCATAGTTGAGAAACAAAATTCCTATACGGATGATTATAAATTAGGGGTATGATTGATGAGAAATTAGGGTGTTTTGGGAGTTGGGGCATTTTCATAAGTACGTAAAGTGACACATAGAAAGACAAGGGCTATTCGAGCAATGAAGGTTTTATGTTATAATATTTAAGGTAATTAGTAAGTCCCGACTCTCGACTACGGAACTCTAATAAAAATTCATTAATGAAATCAATGTATATAAGTAACTAGATCATCCTCATATACTAAAATTATATGAGTTTTATTAGGATGAGAAGAATTATTACATAATTATAGAATTATGTACAGGGTATGTCAATACATTAAATTAGTGGCGAGTTATTTGATAAAATTATAGAGAAAGGAAGTTTTTCAGAAAAAGAAGCATCCTATATAATGAAATAAATTATGTCTGCTATCTTATATGCACACAATTCAAACATTGTACACAGAGATTTAAAGCCAGAAAATGTTTTATTAGATATAACAAGTTAAGGGAACTATAATGTTAAGGTAGTTGATTGGGGAACAGCTAAAATTTTTGCGCCTAATCAACAAATAAATGAGAAATTTGGAACATTATATTACATGGCACCTGAAGTTTTGAAGCGTAATTATAATGAGAAATGCGATATATGGTCATGTGGTGTGATTCTGTATATTCTTTTATCTGGAATGCCTCCATTTAATGGTAGGACAGATGCAGAAATTTAAAAAAGTATTTTACATGGAAAATACACACTTGAAGTAAAAATAACTTAAATCAATAGGGTGAATTATGGGAAGCAGTAAGTGTACATGCAAAAGATTTAGTGACAAAAATGTTATAATATGATGTACAAAAGAGAATGAGTGCTCGATAAGTGCTTGAACATCCTTGGTTTTTATAGTAACATTAAGAGAAAGTAGATAAACAAGTAGTTCAGGGAAGATTAAAAAATTTAATGAATTTTAGAGCTGAATAGAAATTATAATAAGCGACTTTGATGTTTATTGGAACAACAATGATATCAAAAGAAGAAAAAAATTAGTTAGTAGTTTATATATAATTAATTAGATGTAAGCTTTTAAAGAAATGGATGTTAATGGTGATGGGATTCTCACAAAAGATGAGATCCTTGAAACATATAAAAAATATATGGATGATGAAACTGCATTATAAGAAGTTTAGAAAATAATGGATTTAGTTGATATGGATGGTTCAGGGACTATAGATTACACAGAATTTATAATAGCATCTATGGATCGTAAAAAAGCAGTTTAAAAAGAAAAACTTAAAGAAGTATATAAATTAATTAAATAAGGCATTCTAAATTTTCGATAAAGATGGTAATGGATTTATTTCGGAATTAGAGATTAAAGAAGTATTAGGTCCATCTTTGACAGGAATAGATGAAAAATATTGGTTAGATATGATCAAAGAGATCGATAAAAATGGTGATGGATAAATAAGTTATGAAGAGTTCTGCGAGATGATGATGAAAATCATTTAATGAATATATAGACAAATTTCACCGTTTTAAAAAGCGTTCTAACATTGCTTTAAGCATTTCTTCCATTTATGTTTAATATTGAATAGATTTATTTCCAGCTTAGATAGCTTAATTTTGTTATTATTCTGCTAATTCTATAATATAATCATCATATGATGTTTCTAAAATATCTTTCCATACTGTTAAATGTGTTTCTATATATAAATAAATATTACATTCAAATGAATGAAGTAATGTTAAGTATTATTCTTTTGCTGCAATATGTGTATTTTTTGATTATGTAAAGAAAAGTTCTTTATCTAATATATCAAATGATGCTTCTAATTAATCATTCATCATCTTAATTAAATATTCAGAAATAACACTTCTCATTAGACTTAATAACTAAATAGAGCCTTCTTTTTTATGATTATTATTTTTTTCTTTAAACAATTGATCCACACTTTTCATAAAGAAATCAACTTCTTCACTCTTCATTTATTTAAAAGAGCCAATCATTATTTTAGATTCTAATAATTCTAATGCTTTGTATATATCTTATGGATCATTGGTTTCAAGAACTTAAATTAATAAAAATGATACCTTCTTATATTTTTTGATGTAGATAATTAAACTCTTCAAAACGTTTGCTGAAATCTTCCGTTTGAGTGTGCTTGATCTTAGCAAGTTCTTTAATATCTCCTTCTATTAATTTTTCCTTATTTATTTATATATAATACTTTATCCAAAATAATTCGTTTTATTCTGTCAATGACTTCAGGAAATGTTTCTCTTATAAACATTTTTATTTCATCTTTCTCCATTTTATTACCTGATTATTAATCTTTAAGCATGGCAAGTAACTAAATAGTTATTATCTTACATCACTATAATGCTCTTTATATATTACTAGACTTTCTTCTTCAAATTCTCTGTTGGTCTTGAAACGTATTTCTAATTATTCAAGTGCTGTATAGTATTCTAATTATGATATGGATTCTTTAAGTGTATTCATATGATTATAAATATCCATTAAATGTTGTTCTTGTTTATGTACATATGCCAATGTAGGAGTGTACAGTAGTATTATTAATAACATATTTTAATGAATAAAGAAGGGCCAGGTTTTTTGTATAAGGTCTATTCTATTTTAGAGGTGAGTGAGTGTATAATCATAGCAGTCTGACTATGATGATATTGTTTGTTGGAATGATGATGGAGATGGATTCCAAGTCAAGAATATTAATATATTTCAATCCTAAATTCTCCCCAACTACTTCAAACATTGTAATTACTAATCTTTTGTCAGACAAGTACCAATATTTAATCATATAGCTTAATATGTATGATTTTCATAAGACAGAAAAATATTCATTTAAACATACTCTATTTCGTAGGAATCAGAAGTATTTATTACTTTAATAAAGAGAGTTACTCCCATAAATCAAAAGAAAATCAAATGAATAGATAATCATCATTCCATAAACTATTGATAAAATCCATTAAGAACTATCTATGCTTGTATCTCGAAACCAAGAACTTGAAAAGCTATTCACATATATTATACAGTAAAGTGATAAGTTAAGAAAAGAAAATTCATTTTTATGGCAAGAAGTATGCAAAATAAGGTAATATTTTAGCTTTTACAAACACTTAGATAATAGAGAAACGATCATCAGTAAGACAAGCTTTTTGATTGGCTTCGTAATAATATAAGTGCTGAAACATTACTTAAAATGCTTGAAAAAAGTATAAGCAAAAAGGACTTGATAAAGTTAGCATAAAGAGTTTTTGCTTAGGAATAAAAAAATAAAAAGATGAAGAAAGACTTCATTATTTGATTGTTATAAATATAATTTCAAAATACTAAGCATACATATATTATGAAGCTCTGCTTTTATATTTATTAATTGATTTATATTATGAATAATGAATTGAGTAGTAATGTTTTATTTATTTATAATCATTTTTATTTTCTTGTTGAGCTTTGCCCTCTTTGACTGATTGATGATTTTAAGTGAGATGAAGCACTGGCTCCTCTTTTCATTTGTGGTGGTCTCCATGAAAGTTCATTATGACTTGGACTTTATGGCTTTTTTTTTGCAGTTAAAGTTTAGAGCATTTTTTATATCTAAATAATGTTAAGAATTACATAATTTCTATCAATGATAGGGCGATCTGAAAGTACAGTGCTAAGAGTTGGATGATTTTCTTGGCTTTTTCGAGGTTTTTCTTTGAGCATAACTTGAAATGATTTTTTTAAAAGTGAGAGTGGCATAATATTTTAAGGTGTTAGTGAATGTTTAGCAGTTTGAGTTTTAGAAAATTATTTATCAACTTCTTGTAAATTAAGCTAAAGATTTTTTTTTTTGGAAGAACTTTATGATTATTATGCAGAGAGTATTTTTTTCTCCAAAAGATGATCACTTTAAACTCTCATCTTTTATTTTGCAGAGAATATGTCTTTGTAAGTTTCATTGACATAATTAAAAAAATCAAATAGATCCTCTGAACTAGTTAATTCACCAAGTTCATTTTTATGATTGATATCAGTAACGTCAATTTTAATGAATTCTGAATGGATATGTGTTTCATATATATCAATAAATATTGGCATTACTTATGTTTACTTTAATTTAACTTATTCCCAATCTACATCTGCAAACCATTTATTTTTTTTAAGTGTATCAAAATCATGAATTCTAGTATGTATGTCTTTATTGAGTAGTTTTTATAAAAGTATTAAAACATCTTAAGTGAGTTCATCAGGAAATGAGATATCTTCATTTTATATTTTATGAAATATCTCTTCTGTATTTTATGAATAATGTGGTGGTAATCCTAATAATAATTCATATAATAAGCATCCTAAAGTATAAAAATCAGCAGGATAAGAATATCCTTATCTGTTAACAATTTCTGGTGGCATGTATTCAGGTGATCCACAAAAACTATTAGTTAATTAATCATCAGTTAAATCAAGTTTAGAGAGACCAAAGTCTGTTAATTGAATATGTCCTCTAAGGTCTATTAATATATTTTCAGGCTATGATTAATTGATGTATTTACTTTAAGATCTCTATATAAAACACGATGATGATGTAATTCTTCAAGTGCACATATTACTTCACATATATATGTTCTTGCTTCTTCATCAGTAAAACGGTAATTTTAGAGATGATAAAACATTTCACCACCAGGTGAATATTCCATTAAGAAACATAAGTGATCTTTTGCAGCAAATGTAGCATAAAGAGGAATAATAAATTTTGAATGATTAAGGACTTGGGAGAGTATTTTTTTCTCTCTTAATATTTATTCTAATCTTCTACAATCGGTAATGTACTATTTCTTAATCATTTTAAGAGCAAACAACCTTCCTGATACAATATGTCTAACAAGGTATACTTCAGATGTGCCACCTTTTCCAATACAACGTTCAAATGTGAAGTCTCTTAAAGTTAATGTTGATTTGAAGGGGGTTTGTCTATATATACCAATAAGCCATTCATTTTATTTCAACTTGCTAATGGTAAGCTGAGCTTGTTTTATGAGATACCAGTTATACCTCTCTCTTCTGGAATAGATAATATATAGTCCATTGTAATAGAACTAGAACTAGTCTTCAATGCGATCAAATTATTACCATTGGGAGTTCCTGGATGTTCACGAATCTTATTATGATTTGCAATATACTTTAGTAAGCAAATCTGCAGCTGTTTTTTCTAATGGAATTTCTATAGTGACTTATTTATCCATACACTTCACTACAATTAGTCTAGTTTTTTAAGAGTGATTTCTCTTGTGTTCTAACATTAATTTATGTTATAAAGAATTAAAATTGTTAGATCCCTTAATCAAAGAATAGGATATAAATATGAATAGCTGCCTGCTGAACTTTATTTCTTAAATTAAAGAGATTCATATGGAGCAAAGACACCAAAATCAGTTTCATTGAAACCACTTAAAGCTGCTAATTAAGGATATTTGGCAAATAATCATGAAAGTTCTGATACATGTTATGTTACTGGAGTTCCATATGGATAAACAAAAGATAAATTTAAGAATTATGATCTATTTAACAGTCTTAATACATAGTAACTATCTTTTAAATACTTAGGATGCATCCAGATCTTATTGTATTACAATTAGATCCATCTCCATACTTAGCAAGATAGAGATTTTTAGCCCATAAATGTGCATTATAAAATGTAGAAGGTTATGAAATGTATGATACACCATTAATTGATCCTTTAAAGCCACATGCTTGGGAAGAAGCTGTTGTAAATTTAGTTGTTTTAGATATGTTAAATGCTAATAAGAATATGGAAGAAATTGATTGGACAAAAGGTTTAAGTACTTATTCTTATCAAAATATATAATCAAAAGAAATATAAGAAGCTAATAAGAATACATTTATATAAACAATTGATGAACACATTATAAACCACAGATATTCTGAATATTATCTTATTAATAGAGTATTATATACTGCACTTATGGGTAAACATAAAGTATTATTGGCTGGTATGCCAGATCATTTACATAAACTTAATCTAGGAGGAACATTAGAAATATAAGAAGCAAGAGATTTATTTAAATATACATTATAAAAAACAAAAGAATTAAAAGATGTTCCTATTACATTAAGAAAAGCAGCATATGATTTTTTACCTCATGTTTTTTAAACACCTAAAGATTTATATATGACAGGTATGTTAAAGAGTGCTTTTGAAGGATGTGAAACAATTAATGCTTATGTAGGTATACCACATTTAGCACCTATTAAAAATTATTGGGTTGAAGCTCCTCATGGTATTAATTATACTGAAGCTACACGTATACCTCCAAGAAGATAAGGAGAGACTGATGAAAATTAAATTGAAAAAATGGCTATGATGGACGTATTATTGGAAACTCATACATGGGCAGAACCATACTTAAGTAATCCATTTCCTTATATTGTTGAAGATTTAACATAAGTATTAATATATTTATATATAGGCAACTGCTGGTGATTTAAAAGCAATGAAAGATTGTTTTTTAATGTATTATTAAAAATATAGTGCTTATAAAAATGAATTATAAAAGGAACTACCAAATTTAAGAGATCATGATATGAAATTTATTGAATAAAATAGAGAAGCTATACCAGATGTTAAATTTGAAAAATCAATAGAAGTTAAAGCCTTAACTTAAAAGCAATTAAATCATAGAAATGTGCAAATAGTTTAATGATAGCTAATTAAAATATTCACAAATCAACTTTCACAAAATCTGGTAATTTTTCTCCTAATACTTTGAATTTTAAGTCTCCGCCTGTAGCTTTTTCAAGTGTTTATTCTAAATAGTTAATAAATTATATTACTGATTGATTATTATTCTAATTCTCCTTCATGAACAGCAAATCTCTTTCTTTTTCCTGGATTCAATAATATTATTTAATTTTATCCTGTAAATCCAAATGATTATGCCCACTATAATTATAATTTAAATTAATTACAAGTGATTCTGTTTTTGCATCAATCCACATAAATTTAAATACTATTCCTCTATTTATTTATCTTTCATATTGACTACTTAAAACTTTTAATTCATCAACTAAATTATTATCACTAAATAAAATTTTATTTATACGGTTTATCTCCATTATTAAATAAGATAACACAAATTGCTCCTTCTACTTTTAAGCAAATATCATTAGCTGATCTTTGATATAGTTGTGGTACAACTTGCATCATCCATTCTTTTGTTGCAGCACTATCTTATGAAGATCCACCTCCTGGAACAAATACTTCACTATGAACATTTAAGAAATCAAACATGTTCTAGAATAAATATTTGATTTTACTTTAAATTTGTATTCCCCTGTAAATGTATAAGGTTTCTTTTCATTAGTCTTAATAAGTAACAATTATGGGAAATTTTTAACCTTATATCTTTCTACTAAACTTGATTCTGAAGATCTAATAATACCAAAGGAAATTTTTTTCTAGATTAAAATATTAATACCTCAAATTCTACACTTAAACCTTTGAAAACAAGTGGAAATCCTTTCTTTTCACTAAATAATACTGCTTTTGGAACAGTTGGATTTTCATTGATGAATGTATTAATATTGGCTTCATTGATTTCAATAATGTTATTGTGTATATATTTGCTAGCTAATTTAAGAATGCCATCCACAGATAGAGATCCCTCAAAATCAACAGCTGGAACAGGATAAGGAGGATAGACACGAAAAGTTGGATATTTTGTTACTGATTCTTTTTGACAAATCTTTTCTGCTTCTTCACAATCACATGATGCTATTCTGAATATACCTTTATATTCATTAGTAAATTCATCATATTTAGATGCAAATCCTTTGCTTTCCCCATCTATGATAAATACTATAAATACCATTAGATTTATAGAAATGCACAATAGTCACATATTTAGTGGTCTGTCTAATTTTATTAATTTGTTTTTCAAAGTTAATTTCACTAATAGGTGTAACATATGATGTTTTAGGATTATAGAGTTGTTTACCCAATGTGCAGGCAATCAGGAAGAGTATGATCAATTTTTTCATTAATTAAAAATTACACGTATGGGGTAGAATTTTTGGATTGTAAAGAACATTCTATGAGAAATTTGTTAATCAGATAATTTATAATTCTTGATTCAACTTCTTTATATTCATTAAAAATAAAAATAGTATTATATACCATGTTGATAATGAATGATTGGAGACATTTATCACCTAACTTTTACTGATATTTAATATTCAATTTTAGCAGGTTTCAATTCTAAATTAATTAATGAATAAATCATCATATGCATCCCCAAAACATAAACGAATCATTTCATTGTCTAATAGATAACATCAAAATATCTTTAAGCTATGTTTGAATGATAAACGTCGCATTCCACTTTAAAACGAACCACCATAAGTAAGTGAGAGACTATCACGAAGATTACAATAATATTTCTCAAATACAATAACCAGTACTAGTTGTCATTGTGATCATTGTGGTAGAGGAAGTAAATTCAGTCAGAAGATGTTTCAACTATACACATTTGAAACAAAGTAAAATTTCTTTTATTCTAGATATAACAAAAGGAAACGAATAATAAGAAGATTTAGAAGGTTTGTCCATTGTATATAATTTATTATTCGCTATCGGATTGTATAAAAAATAAGAGAAAGATAAAGAAATAAAATGAAAAAAGCAATCAATAGTACTACAATTCATAAACCCAGTGCAATTTAGAATTTAATATCAGAAGGAATAAAGCTAATGAAACATCATCAGGATTAAGACTCTGATGAAGAGTTTTATCACTTCAAACCAAAGTAGTCTCGCACTCGTAAATCACTTGCTCCTCTTCTTACTTCTCCTAAGGCTTAAACAAATATGTAAAGGGTTTACTACATACATAAAGCGAATCGACCAATCAGTTAATATATAGCTAAGAGAGCTAAACCATAAACGGCTCATTGTTCACCAAAATCATCTCTTCCTTAGTTGAGTCCTTTGTATGATTTTAAAATATCATTCTCTGTTAGACATTCTTTGAAAAAATACTGATTAAATATATGTTATGATTATTACTATTGTAGACTCAACACATATAAATACAAAGAAGAGCAATAAATTTAATTAAAAATTAATCGTTAAATGAGAACCTTTATGGATCAAACCCAAAAGAGACCTTTGGATGCCAATTTTGATATTAGATCATATAGATCATAAGTCAAGGATAGATTACATATGAATTTTACAGCAGATTTGAGTGCATCAAAATATAGTTCAGTCAAGTAAAGATTAGACATTATATTATTAGAAAGGACATTAATTCAAATTAAGGAGGAGTACCATCATTTGACAACTTACAAACTCGTATTAGAGATTTCTCTCAATCAAGAATGGGTAGTTTAGGAAATAGTATGATTGGTAATTAAACACCTTAAAAAGCTATATATTCTCCATATAAAGCATAAGGAATGTAGCATAAGTATAATATAATACAATTTAGAATTTAAGAAACATTGGGTTAAAGACTATAAAGTCAACAAGTTGCATAAATACAATCTCCACCACCATAACAATTCAAAAAATCTTAATCATATTATTAGAGTTAGTAGAACTCTTTTTCAAGATAACCAGTATATTAAACATAACCAATATAATTATCAACAAAAGTATTACCAAGAAAACAGGGTAGAACATTAGCAGATATAGTGTAATTGAATGAAATTGTTGCACTTAGAAATAAGATAGAATCATCTAATGTGAGTAGATCACAACTAACATCAACGTAAATTATATTATTATAATTTTAGTTATGTAAGTGAGTTAGTGAAATTAGCATAAGCTATAACTACATCGTTGAAACAAGAATGATTTACTAATTATATATATATATATATTAATAAAAAACGTATTTGAGAAATGAATTACTTTTTTGGACTCTATTTAGTTTTCATTATTCATACTTAATCCTTAAATGGAAATGGTAGACATCGTAAGCATAAGAATAAGGAGATAGGGTTTGTTTAAGTATCAGCAGATTTGAATGATTAACGCATTCTATTAGAAGGAATAATATAATAAGTCAATTAATTAGCATTATTGGTTTAAAGATAGAATGTTTTTGATGATAATGTTCGATAAAGACCACATGAGTTAATGAATTAATTAGATAAATTAGATAAATTAGAATTGAGACCAGAAGAATCTAAAATTATAGAAAGTTTAAAGTAATAGCTGAACATCATATCAGATGCTATGGATTAAGATGAATATATATAAGAATGTGAAGATGAAGATGTTTGTTAGATATGTAAAGCAAATACTTATTATTAATTGGATGATGATAATTGGTATATGATTGGTTTTGAGCATGGATTTAAGTAATTATGCATTGAAATGAAGAAAGGAATTCCAATATCTGCTGGATTCGGCAAAGTAGGCTTTGGGTTCTGACGGTGATCTGTTACTTGCCTTTTCAGAATAGAACCATATTTGTCTTTAATTTGCCAATCTTAAACATCCTGTTGACATTAATGCTGTTCTAAAATTGTATTTAGGAACTACACTTTCAGATTATTAGAAAAAATTAATATAGTTACCATCTACAGGAATTCCAAAAGAATTTGTTGTTAGAGCTGAATATCAAAATAAAGGATTTGTTTATAAAGATCTTAAATTTATTGTAATTGATACTTAATAAAGAGATATTTTAGGTGGACGATTGAATAAATTATAATTCTCTATTTTTGATTAAAATGTCTGTAAAAAATATATAATTATTTTAGGTTTTTATTGAGTATGATGGTTAATTTTTTATGCATTCTCAAATCTATCCTTTTTAATTAAGAACTATTTAAGGAAGTACATAATCTGAACAAGTATTTTATTAAAATATAATTTATAGATTAATATTAAGTATTCAAAAAATACAGCAGAATAATATCTATCTAATGTTATAATTAAAGAAACTTATAAATTTAATTAGATGCAAGCAACCACTTTTACAAATAGTACTGATATTGTCCTTTCTGTAGAATTAGATTGATTTTTTTATGCTAATAATAATTTTTGTATGAAAAAGATATCTTATTAACCACTTAGTAATGATAGATACTAAAATCCTGTCAGTTATAAGATAGAAGAGTAAGTTGTTCCATAGGGATTGGCATATTTTACATCTGCTGGGAAAAAACATTTTCCTCAACAATAAAGAGGAGAGTTAGAATCATATTAAGGAATGCAACATCTATTCGATCCACCAAAAAGGTTACATTCTCTAAATTAACATAGACTAATAAATGATTATGACAGATCACTTTGTACAAAAGACATTGATGGAGCAGTTACAAACACTCTTAAAAGTAAAGTTGTCAAAAACATGGAGTTAGCATAGGCTTACAAATAAGAAAAGTAAAAATCTCTTTGGGAATCAAATAAAGGACCTAATGAACCTGAATATCAGGCAAGGAAACGTTGGGATGATTTTGATCCCTATAAAAATAGAAGTGCAATCTATACATAAAATGGAGATTAAAAACTATAAGTTTCAGATATAGAAAACATGGAAAAAGCTATTTCATTAAATAATACAGATAAACGAGATAAATTGTCTGATCCAGATTAATAAAATAGATAGTAAATGTATGAGTAATAAATACAAGCTTAACAAACAAAAATATAATAAAGTGAATCACGTTATTAGTAGGATATTTAATTACATGAATACTAAAAATAATAAATGCAATTTTAATAACAACAACAGTATTAATAAATGCCACAATCATAAAATACAATACCACCATAGTATTAATTCATATAACCACAAATTACCTAGCCAATTTCTTAATAATATTATTAATAATTGTAAACATCATCTTCATAACCTAATTTACAAATACCTACATAAATATAAGAATAGCCTCGATATGTTGATGATGATAGGCAGAGATAATAGTAATTATTGATGTAAAAATAATGGGACATCTAGAAATAAGAAGGTGCATTAAGACATTAACAGTATTAAAATGAAAAATTATTGGAATAAAAATAAATAAAATAATAGTATGATATGGACCAACATCTTATTGATTAATAAAGAAAAAATGAAGCCAACTTAAAACAATAATATGCAAGAGATTTGAGAATGTAATAGGAATCAAACAGAGATGGTGTTTCACGTAAGGGTTTTACTCCTCCTCCTGTATCAAAAAGTGAAATGATTAATCAATTATTACAGCAGCCTGCAAAAATGTTAAAATCATAAGGTTTTGACGAACATTAATAATAACAAAATTCTCCTTAATAAATTTAAAAGGACTCACTTTCAAAGGAAATAGAAGAATTAGATAAAAAGATGGTTATAAATAGATACAGGCCTCATGAATTGCAATAATATATTTATGATATGAGAAATGGAAGAATAGGAGGATCAAGAACAAGAAATAATCCAACATTTATGTCATATGCTGGATAATAATTAGTAAATTAATGAATACAAATGATTTATAAAAATATCAAGTTATACAAGGATAAATTTCTCAAGTTGTAGTATCATTTTATCTTATCGATTCATTTAATATGTTAAAAATTGCATCAAAAAGCCGAACAACATTGGCAAGTACTCCTTAATCCACAGTTGAGGTTAATAGGCAAAACCTGCTCACATGGGATCATATGTTTGGCAATTTTCCTCCTCAATCACGTAACTAAAACGGCAAAATTCCTGCATCCAGATACCTTTAAGTCAATGATCCTATTGAAGTAACATCTCCACTTCATCAGCCAAATCCTTTCTAATTTAATGAAAAATTAAGATAAGGATTTAGAGAATATTTGAGTGGTGAAAAATCAGCATTGAATCTTGTAAATGAATGCAACAAAACCAACAAAAAGGATCCAAAACTGAAAAGTAAAATTAGATTGTTCAAGAAGGCCAATATGTTTGCAAACCAATTATAATAAGGAAACAAATATAAAATGTTTCATCATCAGGGTCTCACAGATGCCGAAATTGAAAAAAAAATAAAGGTTTTCTAGAGATTTGAGAAAATTAAACGATTAATATAGAGAAAGCAACAGGATAATTCGACAGAGGAATAAAATTTAAAAGATGTACAACTTTTTCGATAACTTTATGAAGTAAGTGAAGAAAACAAAAATAAAATAAAGTAAAGAGATCTTATGATTGAACATGCAACTGGATAACGTGAATTTGAGAATGTTAGATATTCTACTCATGGATAATTAAGAGTCAAATAGTCTAATTGTTCTAGACAAAGAGGATAGACAGCAAGTTGTGATCGTAAATCCTTTGTTAAACAAAAGGTTCGTGATTTAATGGATTAAAAATTATAGACCCTTTTAGATCAAAAAGTATAGTAGGAAAAGGAAATGCTTTGTAAAGCTAAACGTAAAATGCTGATGAAAAGCAATAAATACAACTAATTCAAGAATGAAAAATATGTTCTTAATGATCCTTTAAATAAAGATGTTCGTTTATATGCATATATGTTCATGAAACCTAAAGAAAAATATGTAAGAACTGAGGAGAGTGAAAGAATGTGTTATACTGCAAGACAAGAAGAAAGAACAATGCATATGTTAAATAATTTTAATAATAAAATGACATCCAGGAATGCTAGTATGTCAGATGATTCTTCACTTAACTCAATGCTTGAAATCAATATAGATAATCTTTATCGGGCAAGCAATGCCATCCAAAATTAAATTATGAATGGTGATTCAGAAAAATTCGTTAAGCGAATAAAATAATTTTAAAGAGTCTAACAGCTAAATTCTGAGATAATTCGAGTAAACCAGCAGAAGCTTTCATCTGAAAGAAAATTACTCTTATCTTGATTATATTTAAATATTTTGCATATATTTTCTATATTTAGACAGGCAAAAGACCAGTTTCAATAGTAACTAAAAATTTTCATAAAAACAAAAACCACAAAACTGATTCTTGCTTATTCAAAACATCATAATATGTAGCAATTATATGCTTTTTTGGAGGAAAATTCGCGGAGTTTCTTTATTAATGTCAGTTTTAAAGGCTTCCGTTAAAATAGGTCAAAGTGCAGGTTAAAAGTCAAAGGGCTAAATAAATTGTCAATGTTTAAGACTTTGTTTCAGAAAGGTCATGGTGCATATCGTTCCCTTAAACAAAGGGAAAGGTGAAGGGGAAAGTGCATAGCCAAATTTGTCGGTCTTCAAGAATTCTAAATTATGTTTTGTTTGTCAATTCTAGGGAAATGCAGCTTTACTACATTAGGAGGAATTCTAATATTGATTAACATCTATTTTTTAAACCTAGCACTAATAAATATCATTGACTTATGGCAAGAGATTTTTTGGCCTTAAAGAAAGCAAGAAATACAGAATTCATGGTTTTAATTCAATTTTGATTGCTCTCAAGAAATAATGAAAAATATATTCTTGGTTGTGTGGCAATACTGAGATATGAAAACATAGATGCTAATCATGATGATGCTCACTCCCTATCGTGCAGTTTGAGGAGAGTTGGTAATGGTAATTTAAGTTTCTTATTCAAATGGTATCTTGGCTTCATTGCTCCTTCCTTTTACTCTCGCTTCAACTTTTCTTTTAAAATCTTAAGTGTCAGCTGTAAATTTTTGAACCACGTCTTGCATTTAAATATTCAATTTAATTCAATTCTTATCCATTGTGGAGGATGACATACTTAAATAATTTGGGGTAGAAACAGTTAATCATGGGAAAAAAATCTATTATAATCAAGAAGGTTAGAGTAATAGTGATAAAATATCAGAAAGAGAAGTTTGATTTTCCCAATAGAATCCTTTTGGGAATACAACCATAATAATCTGGAATTATTTAAAGAAAGGGGAAGTTAAATATAAAATATTGTTTTGTAAAAAAAGCCGAAGTGCATACTGTTTTTAGAAAAAGGTTAAAGTGCATACTGTT
>JMSD01000002.1:1517-34909 GCA_000715435.1 Paramecium caudatum
AGCGATAGAATCATATGATTCAGCTATAAAAATAAACCCTAACAATTCATAGGCACATTTAAATAAATGTACAAAATTGAAAAATAATAATTAGGCAATCTTTTATTAAAAATGCATCGTTCTACTGAGGATACATAATGCAATGAATAAGCTATTCTTATTGATTCAAATAATGCTGCCTATGAAAAAAAAGGTTTCAATTTATATGCCTATATTTTTAATTATTTATATTGATTTTAAAACAACTTCATTTCCTCCAATTATATATATGGTGATATTGTAAACTTTTGTAATTATTAATTGTTCAATAAAGAATTGTAGCCAACTGATTAGTAAAAACACAAAAATTTAGCAATAAATTAGTTTTTTATCGAGTTTTGTTTCTCTCATAACTGATAATATAAGGATGATTAAATTCTCCACTAAAGCGCAACATCTAATAATTAAAGAAATAATATGCACAAATTGATATTTATTATCATTAACATTTAAACTTTACATATGTATCTAAAAATATGATAAAAAAACAAAAATAGATTGTATATTTTATGGGAATGCATTATTAAATTAATAAAATAATGAATCCATCAAAATTGAGCCATTCGGAATTGGGAAATTTCGATAAATACATAGAAGATTTGTATAATGGATTGTTATTGAGCGAAAATGACATAAAGTTAGTGTGCTAAAAAGTTTTTATTTCTGAACTATTGATCAGGCAAAAGAAATTTTAATTGAAGAATCTAACATTGTAGCAGTGAGAGCACCACTAACAATTTGTGGAGATATACATGGATAATTTCATGATTTAATTGAGTTGTTTCGGATAGGAGGCAGATTGCCAGTAATTAAATTAATTAACAAAGGACACCAATTATCTCTTTCTTGGTGATTATGTTGATCGTGGCTCTTAAAGTGTTGAAACATTTAGTCTCATTTTATGTCTCAAAGTTCGTTATAGAGATCGTTTAACAGTGCTTAGAGGTAAATATAAATATGAATTAGGTAATCATGAAAATAGAGAAATTAATAAAATTTATGGGTTTTATGATGAATGTTAAAGGAAATATGGTAATGAAGTAGTATGGAAACATTTTACAGATGTATTTGGTTACTTGCCTTTAGTAGCTATTGTTGAAAACAGCGTAAGAAATTATATAATTTAGATATTCTGCACACATGGAGGTCTATCTCCTGCTATTGAGACTGTTGATTAAATAAAAGCATTGAATAGAATTTAAGATATACCCCATGAAGGTGCAATATGTGACTTATTATGGAGTGATCCAGAAGAAACAAAAATAGGATGGGGAGTTTCACCAAGAGGTGCAGGTTGGACATGGGGACAAGATATAACAGATAAGTTTTTACATTAAAATAAATTGAAATTGATAGCTAGAGCTCATCAATTAGTAATGGAAGGATTTTAACATGTACATTAACGAAAAACTGTGACTATATTTTCTGCACCTAACTACTGTTATAGGTGTGGTAATTAAGCATGCATAGTAGAAGTAGATGATCAATTGAAAATGAGTTTGTAATCTCTAATATTTATTATTAGTTCATAATATGAACCAGCTCCAAGAGATAATGAACCATAAACTACAAGGAGAGTACCGGAGTACTTTTTATGAATAATCAATTAAATATATTTATATCAATTATTCACTGGTGGTAGCATATCATAAGTGAATCCTCCTACACCTAATATTATTAACAAAAACATTCCAGAGTAATAAACTCCAGGAATAAGCAACATTACTGCCAAAATAAATATTGGATATGTTTCACCTATTCCTTTTTCTTAATATTAAACAAATCCTTATTCTGCAAACAATATTCCTGCACTCAATAAAAAGAAAGACAATATAATTGTTTTGTATGGTCTATTATATCTCACCCGAAGAGGTGGCGGTGATTCTGATCTTACTACACGTTTCTTATTAAGCGGACGAGTTTCTTCATTATTTCTTCTCATTTATTAAATTATAAATCATTTGTAAAATTTAAACTCATAACTAGATGCTTAGTCTTCTATTAAGAATTTAGGTTCAATCTCTTTTTCTAGACAACTCTTGGTATATTCAATGGATATTTAAAAGGTAAATTTGAAATCTAATTTAATTGCTGATCTAATCACTATTTCTAACATATAACTTAGCAAAAAGGATCTAAATAAAATATCCACAACTGTCTTACTATACAGTTTCTATCTACTCACTGACCAGTTTACTATAATTTATTTATATTCTATTTTTATGTTTCCTAAGAATGACTCTATGTGAGTGATGCTTCTGTTCAACTCTTTATTTATCTGAGCTTCTATTTCAAGATTCTTTCCAATAAAAAAATAGCATGTTTCCTTAAGAAGTGTGACAAACTATGGGGATGAAGTTGAAAGCATAATTAATTCTTAATAAGCTTATTCGTCGTTCATGCTCTTCCCAAATCCTTGCTTATAAAAATCTATCTAATTTCTTAAGTTTTGTTTCTTATCATCAGTAAACATTTTTCCCAAGAATGACAACATCGAATTACATTTATTTTACAAAACTTAATATCAGCTGCTTGTAATTTGTAATTAAAGGAGCAGTGGGTTTAGGAATTGTATCTGTTGAGACTCGATTCTCACTCTCGTTTTTCATCAATGTAATTATTATGTTTGTTTCGACAAAATTTAATAGGCATATTTATTTATTTTTCCTCGCAATATTTTGAATTTGAAATGAATGAATAATACAATGAGATGTTTACTGCATTCTAAACAAATAAAATTAATGTTCAATTATTTGATACCTATATCAAGTAGAAAGTAATTGTTACAATTAAATTAGTGTGGACATTATTACGATGAGCATTTATTTCAATAGTTAATTGAACTATCAATGGATAATGAATAAATTGATCTTGAAACCTTTATCAATTAATACAATGAAACTGTAGACACATTACAGTTTCGTTCTGAAATTATTACAAATAAAGTGAAGGAGTTGAGAATTGTTCATTAATAATTAAGCGATTAATTGGGAATGGAGGCATTATAATAAAATTCACTTACAATACAAATTATGGACTGTTAAAATATAGAAATTAAAGATCCAAGTGTTTATTTATAAATTTCATGCGGAACTAAAGTACATAAGACAAGAAATCTCAAAGGACCAAATCCATAATTTTCAGAGTAGTTCGAATTCCCTATTGACCAATCTTCATCAGATGTTGTTATTACTTTATTTGAAACAGTACATTAATTAATATATAAAGACAACTGATAATATGATTGGGTATACCTAATTTGCAATTTAAGAGTTGAGGGAATAAAAGCTTAAAGATATCAATGTTAATTTATAGAGACAAGATAATATGAAAATAAAGACAAAATTACATGTGATTCTGAAATTCAATCTTTCTAAAGTAAGTGCATACTAATTTAGGAAAGCCTGTATAAATAAGAGCAGCAGAAATTAATTGCAGAAATTACTTAACAAAATCTTGAATTGAAAGAAACACAATCAGCCTTAATGTGTCTATCAAAAGTCTTTAATGGTGGAAGCTTCAAAATTAGATAATTACCTCCAATTCTGGAAATCTAAGAATTCGAATTACGATATTTAGATACATTGAATGCAGCACTTGAAGATCGAATTGTAAATTGGATACCTCTCTTTTACAAATTAACAGGATGTGTAGTTGCACTTTCAGTAATGATTTGCATTTATCGCTGTCAGTTTTTAGATGTAATAATAGTCTTAAAATTTAGTTAACAGTAATAGGATATATGCTTGCCTTACTTATATTAAAAGAAATTAATTAAAGATGGATGAGAGTTTTTACATACATTTTTGCAGTACAATTTCTATATGATTTCTTTTGGCTATTCATTTGTGGAGGAGTAATTATTATAAATTAATGTAGAGCTATGGTATTATTGAATCAGAAAAACATATGAATAAATTCGTTACTTTTCTTAGTTACATAGAGATGGTAGTTAAAGTTCCATTTACAATAACACTTTGGAAACACTCAATTGAATTTGAATAATTTAATTCATATTTTTTATGATAATTTATTTTATAAATGGGAAATTAATGTCTTGCTTTTATAAAAAGGTATTTTTAGAAACATGCTGAATCCACTATGTCAGAGTTGACATAAATAGATATCCACTAACATGAAGAAACAAATACTTAGGTTGAAGTGGCAGATGAATCTGAAAATTTTCACGAACATACAGAAGAATAAATAATCTCTATTTCAGAGAACATTGATTAAACAATAAATTCAATGACTGATATTTTTCTCTATAGATTAAAAACCTCTAAAGATTTTGAAGAACTATACAGAGATGATTAAATAAATATAGAATTTAAGAGTTATAAGTTACCAGATAGAAATACAGTCATACAATTGAAATTTGAGTTCCCTCTTTAAAGAATATCAATATAAGAATTTTTAAATTATTCATATTTGGATCATATAGAACAATTTACAACATTATCAACAAATAGTGAAGTTTAATTAATTTATGCTAGCTATAAAAAAATACAATTCATTGACCCAAGAGAGTTTCTTTTTATAAAAATGTAAAAGAAATTATCTCCTCATAAATATTTACAAGTATTGCGATCAGTAAATGCTGAATAATAGTCATAATAAACAACAAGAGGGTATATTCTTATAAGTGGCTTTTTGATTGAGGAACAAAATGGGCTAATAAGAGTATAAGCATATAGCGAGATAGATTTCAAAATCAAACTGCCCCCTGGTATGATAAAAAAAGCACTTTCAATTGAATTAAAGAGAACCCTACAATAATTTATTAACTGATTATAAATTATTTATTTCTGGAATTTTATATAATGCAATCGAAACCCATCCTTCAATTGGTACAGAAGCAGCTTTAGAAATAAACCTAAAGTAAAGTAGAAGAAAAACCTGAATTCAGTAGCAAAGATAGAAAACCTCATAAATTAATGAGACCTATGAAAAAAAGAATTCTAAAAACAAAGAAATAAACTTAGACTAAAGAGAAATCAAAATATGCTTATAAATAAAAAAAAGAATAAGCCACTGATACAAAACAATTTGCAATTTATCGACCATCTGAAAAAATTATGGGAAGATTAAAACACTATTTGTGATACATAGGCTATTAAACATAAAATATTATTCATAAATTTTCACTTGTTGGGCTAAATATTATAGTGTTTTACCTTTTTATATGTTGGCTATTTTTTCAATTACCCTATTTCCTATACTTGTCTAGTTAGGCCAGGTTTACCTGTATTGTTGTCACCTTATGTAGGCTAAGTGGAAGCTTAGGGGGCAGTTGATATTTATTGTTTCTATGATTCAGTTTCATGAATTTGAGCTTCTTATAGAGTTGTTAGCTATTCCTGAATATTTATTAAGGTTTTCTATGAATTAGTATTAAAATCATTGAGCTTTTCATTTAATTATATTAGTTCTTTTGTTTACTCCTATTTTACAAGACTTATTTGAGTCTAAAAATGTTATGATAAATCATCAAGTTGTTCTAATTTTTATGAAGTTTAAGAATATATTTAAATTTACTCAGTTATCTTTCCTTCAAAAAAGAGTCTCAATTGTTAAAATTAATTTGATAACTAATGATAAATGGATTACTACATCAACAATTTAAGAGTTCATGTTAGATTATTCATTACTGATTTCTTAAAATTGCTATTTATGATGTTCTTCTATTTCTTTAAGATTTTAAGATATCATCTTAATTTACTCTATTTACAAATCTTCATTCGACTTTTGAACTTAATTTATCTTAGCTGTAAACTTAATTACTTGCCATCTGTACTTATTGCAGATTATCACCATCAAATTCTTCAGTACTTATGTTTCCAATATTATTGAATTATTCTTTTGGTTCTGATATCTTGATTTAATCTTCAATGTCATCTTCTTTTAAATAAAACTATACTTAATGGTTCATATAAATGTTGTGCATTTTTGGCCTTCAATTTCTCTTATGCTCGCCTACTTATATTTTGAAATTAGTACTTGATGACGAGTAAGTGATAACAATAAATTGAGCCGAGGGTTACGGCCAAGTTAATCACTAAGCCGAGAATACTTTCTTGATTCATAATATAAAAAAATTTATAATCAGCATATTCATCTTATTTTCATGAATTACAATACATTATTATTAATTTTTACTTTTGGTAGATAGATGTTGAATAATTATTGAGTTTTCTTGTCAAGTTTAACTTTAATATTTGCTTTACTTATAATTTATCTTTTGGTGTACTTTTTGCAACTAGATGGGGAGTATGTAAAATGCAAAGATGATGTATCAACTCCATTGAGAATCAATTCATCATTATGATTTTCTTTTCCTCTTTTAATTGGTGAATTTAATTTAGTAGTTGGCTTCGAGAGGGATATTAATGATTATTTTTAGAATTTCTTTAATGATTGAATTCTAATATTCCTGAATGAATTAAGTGTTCTAGTGAATTGAGGCCCTTGACTGAAATTACGAATTAAGCTATTCTTACTTGAATTCACTTGTTTGGAATTCATTGAGAACGTTATATTAAAATTTTAATTAATTTATCAATCCCTTAAAGATTATGAATAGTTATTTCAAACATCTTTGACAAATGTAATAAGACGTCCTTGTGCGGCATCTTAAACATTGATGTTTAATATAATAATATAATTTAATGATGCGTAATATTATGGTATATCCTTGTTATTAATATTTCTAAATTTAACTTGACATATACAGTGATTCCCTTAAGAAATGAAGATAATAGAAGAAATAAAGAACCAAGTGGAAAAAGAGATGAAACGAATGATTGGTAAATGTATTGAGAAACGCTATGCAAAACTAACAGAGAATATTAAGAAAGAATTCATATAAAAAGTAATCAATCAAGGTTTAACTATACGATAAGTAATTCCAATTACTAATTAGGCTTCTAATGATTTATGTATAAACTATTCTTCAGCAAAATCAATCATATCGAAATACAAAAAAAAGAATTCTTAGGAAAATATTCTTGGTTCTGGTTATGTGAAAATTAAGACCATAAGTAACTACGATTGGAAAAAATTCAAAATTCAGACCTACTGTCAACAAACCTAAACCAATGAATACACTATGGACTCATTTGCTAACTTTTTCAAATGAGAAGTTTGATCTTGTTATATGTGAATATTAATATAATGATTTTCCTATCTACATTGATCAAAGTTTCAGTGGCAATAGCCGTTTTCATTAGTGTCACAGGAGGATATTATTATTTAGCAAGTCCTACCTAAAATCATCAATCTGAGTACTTTAGAGAATAGGTTACATCCAAATCTAATGAAATTTCAGTGGAATCAAATCATCATAATGAAAAGCATTTAGAAAACCAGCATAAACCAACAGGATGGTCTTCAATAAGAGTGAGAATTGATTATAGTAATGTTGAGCCATACGTTAAGAAAAATCAATTTGCCTTCATTAGAGATAATTTATTGACTCCTGCTGCAGCATTCATTTAAAGTGCATTATAAGTCAAATCAAGAAATAGTAATACATTTGTAAGTACAAAATGTGGAATTTATGGAGTTCCAGCTGGATTCAAAACTGGATAAGTGTTTGATTTAGGTATCATAGTAGCTGCCGTTAATGATCCTTAAGGTACATGGTGGTTAAGAGGTGTTTCATGTGAATTAGATAGTATAACTAATAGACCAATATTGGGATCATTTTAAATAAATCTTGCTATTTTTAATCAAGTGAATGTTGATACAAATAAAAATGAAGAATGGGAATATTGGTTATAATAAGCTATTCATGAATTTATACATTTAATTGGATTTAATAGTGTTCTTTATCCATATTACATTAATCCATAAACCAATTAAGCATTAGGATTAGATAATGTCATAAGAACATTCAAAAATAGATAATATATTATATTACCACCTGTTTTAGATAGAATAAAGAAATATTATTCTTGTAATTCAGCAGTGGGTGGATTATTAGAGGATAATGGTGGAGCAGATATCGCTGGTTTTCATTGGGAAAGAGTAACATTTGGTAATGAAATTATGACTGGTGATCCATTTCCTGATTAAGTGATATCAGAATTTACATTAGCTTTATTAGAAGGAACTGGTTGGTATATACCAAATTATACATATGCTTAAAATTTTGGATGGGGAAAAGATGATGGTTGTTTGTTAACAACAGGAGTATGTTCTGTTGTTTATGAAGAATTTTGTAAATTGAAAGATTAATAGGGTTGTTCTAATAATTTTAATAGTATAAGTGGATGCTTTGCAGGAGATAAATTAAGTTAAGATTGTTATTATTGGAGAGAATAAAGTGATTGTAGATATCATAATGATTATAGTGATAAAATTGCATCAATAACTGGTGGGGCTGTTGGTTATGGATCATAATGTTTCATAACATCATTAGCATAAAATGCATTTTCTACAGCTAGAAGTAGTTGTTATAATGCTTCATGTGTTGGAGGTAAAGTTTTAATGAATGTTAATGGATAAACATTAACTTGTTCAACAAGTGGATAAGTTATATCAGTAAAGGTAGGTGGATTAACTGGAACAGTAACATGTCCAGATTTAGGCAAGTTTTGTGCTTAATTATAAATATGTCCAAATAATTGCAGCAATAGAGGTGTATGCTTTAATAGTGTTTGCAAATGCTGGACAGGATATTTAGGAAATGATTGCTCATAAAGATAGCCATCACCATGAAATAATAAAAAAATGCTAATATGCATATCATATATAAACAAATGTTCATTTATTTTGTTCTTATTTCTATTTCATCCATTCATCATATTATTATTTTGCTTCTTTAATATTTGATGTAAATTTCTCTTATTCTTATTAAGTCAAAGTTGAGAAAAGTGCAGAATACAATCCTTAATTAGTTGATTGTAATGCTATAATCAATTTCTCAATCAATAGAATTGCATCATAATCTTCCAAAGGACTATCATAAAGTTCTGCATAATCATCATCACCTTCATCAAAATCTTCATCATCTTCATCATCATCATCAGCTTATTCTAAATCTTAAATCTTTCCAAGTGTTTTCTTTAAATCATCTTCTTCTTCTGCTTATTCTTCTTATTCACAAGATTCTTCTTCTTCTCTCAATTCCAATATTTTAGTTGAAAATCTTACTAACATTTTACCAACTTCACCAGCAGTATTTAATAAATAATTTGGAACTTATGGTAATGAATACAATTAACATAATGCAAATACTAATCTACTAATATCCCATTCATATTTATAATATTTTTCCATTGAAAGTATTGTTTATAATACTTAATCAGTTAATCCTTTACTATTCAAATAAGAAACTGCCAATGATGGATTATACCATATACACATACATAATACTCCAATATTAACAACCTTAAATCTATTTGTTTTCTTTTCTTTCTATTAATAATTAATTATAATATTACTTATAAATTAAGGAGAGTAAAGTCCATGATTTAGGGAATAAGATTATCAATTTATCCTTGATAGTTTTCAATTAAAGCAATCAATATTGTAGTTACTTAATTCTAATCAGTTTCATCACTTCCATTATCAGCAATAGTGTATATTTTTTATACAAATTGGAATACCAATTATATAAATGAATTTCCAAAGAAATCCTTAGCTGTTAAGAATGTAGCTCCTCCTTTTTGAATATAATTTCTGAATGATCCCAACATTTGAGATACAAATTCACTTCCCCAATCCTTTTTGCATCCTTCCAATAATATATATTATTCTTCAGATAATCCTTAAAGTGCATAAACATTTGTTTCAGCTGGTAAACCTAAAACAATGTAACAAAGAACAGGATAATAGAACCACAAACCAACTGTCAAATCCCCTTTTCTCTTGTAGAGCATTAAGTTAAGAATTTCAAGTGCTTCATTAATGAAATCACATCCAGTTTCAGTCAAAGCAAAGTTAATGATTGGGAAGATTACTGGTTCTAATTAAGTGTATGATTCTTAAGTTAAGGGAGCATTGAGAATTCTCTTTATTGCTTCTAAACATCCTGAAGCAGCTAATTCAGCTTCTCCATCATCATCTGAGTCTCCTTCACCACCTTAATTTTGCTTGTTACAATATTTTTAGAATATAGTAGCAATATGAGCAGCTAATTAATGAGCATATGGAGTGATTTCATTAGTGAAATTTTTAACAATTTCTTCAAGTGATCTAACAATCTTTTCATTATCAATTAAATCCATTAATTTAATGTAGATTTCCAATACTTAACTCAAATTTGGACGAATTAAATCTTATGCTTCTTTGTGTATTAATATTGAGCTAAATGAAATAGCAGCTGCAACTCTTACTGGTAATTCTTTATCTAAAATACATCTTGAAATTCCTTAAACTGCCAATTAAATATTTTATTTATTCTTGAATTCAATAGTTCCATATTCATTGAATACATGACAAGCTCTTGCTCTTAAGAATCCTACTGGATTTTAGAATTCTGGAAGAATATGTTATTCAAGAATTTATTCTAATCCGCCTTAAATTGATTCAATCTTTGATATTTAATGAACTAAACATTCAATACCCCAAAGAAGTGCTTCCTTCTTAAGAAGATCTAATGGTTAATTGGTTAATGGGTCTACATTCTTACTGAATGCAGTTTGACAATAATTAAGGAATTAAATCAACATTAAATTACCATTAGCATCATTCTATAAACAGATTTCCTACAATAAATCATTTGCTGGATTCTTCATGTTGTAGGTACTCAATGAAAAATCATCAAGTCTTTTGATATATTCCTCTGGATCAGTCTTCCATAATAAATCATCTCTTGGAGTAAGTTACATTTTAGGAATAGCAACATGATAAATTAATTTATCAAAGTGAGGCTTCAACAATTCTTTAGTATTATCCAATTTCAATGAATAATAGAGATACTTTAATGCAAATAAACAAGTTCTTGGTCCTTAGAATTTACTATTGTCTGTGAGGATGGTATAAAATAATTCCATAAATCCAACTGCATAGGTACTCTTAATATGTTCAGCAAAGTCAGCCATATCTGCATCAACCATCTTTTTGTTAGCAAATTTCTAAATAAATCTTAAAACTATTCTGCTAGCCCATTTTTTATTTGTCCAAAGATAAGTCTTCTCTCTTTTAGTCTCTTCATCAGCATCTGGTGCTGGTGTTGCTAATTCTGCTGGAACAGGTGATTGAATAATAGTTTTAAAGAAAAGCATCCATCTAGCAAGTGCATTGTAATCTCTCATATAAAGTGGCATCATTAAATGAGTTGAGTGATGGAAGATCTTCAAAATCACCTTCACTAATTATCCACTTTACTCATTGTATTATCCCAAGAACTTTTACATCAATTACTCTAATATTGGGAATGTGGATCCAACAAGTGGTTCCAATGGTTTACGATCAGTATCCAATAAGAATTGATGTACTTCACAAGTACGACGAAGTGTAAGGAGTGTGGCCCACAAATCTTCATAAGTAGTAAAGTTAGATAATTTCACTACAATCTATTATACCAATTGTGGCCAATCCTTAGGGAAATCTATGGCAACTAGTTTGTAAATCAAGTCTTCATATTATGTTCGCAGTTTCTTTACGGTAATACATCTTTTGATTACTAGTTATATTACCTACTCAAAGCATCTATAATTGTGGCTCTAATTAAGTTTTTTTCATCAGCACTCACAATGTAATGTCCTGGTTCTTTCTTATCAGCCCAATGCTTCTCCAAGAAGGTTTTTAAATTGACTACTGCACTCTGTCTCATTAATTCTGGTTGATTACTGTCGTCCACAATTCTAAGAAGAGAGACTGCATAGCTAAAAATTAGCAAGAATTTTGTACTATGGTTATAATGAAGCCTGCTTCAAAAGAGCCTCTCCTGCATTGACACTCTCTTGTGTAGCACCATAGGTTAATTATAGAGCATTGATCAGCTATCCTAAATCTTATGTCGACATTCCCTCAATTTAAAATTTATTTTGAATTTTTTTAAACACATTTAGCGCTTTTATTTATATGTATATAATTTTCCTACCCCTAATTTATGCATATGTCATCAACAAAGATGAACTCAAAGTAATATATTCTAGTAATTAGATATTTGATTATTCATTGACTAATGAGTAGCAAACTCCAGAGACTATCAAATAAATTCAAGGGAATTATGAAGATATCTAAAACATTATTGCTTTATCAACTCTTAACTATCCATCAATAAAAATTAGTATTTTAACTACAAATCATCAATAATAAAATTCAGTTCTTAATTTGCTATAGGATGTATTGAATGTCATTTATATTAGGAAAATCAGAAATATGTTTATCAAGAAATAAAGTATAAGTAGTAATGCAATAGTATTGCATAAATGACAGATTAGTATGTTTTATCTTGTGGAAATCAATTAGTTCTGCAAAATGGAACTTCTTTTGAAATATCATAGAATGCACTATCAATACATTTTGTTGATGATTGTTTGGTTATTGTTTAGAAAGATAAACTATTAGTAATTGAAGACTAAGCATAATATTAATACAGTGTAAAATTTGTAGACGTAATCGTGACCCAAAGGCAAATATATATATTAACAAACACCGATGTTATAATTTGGGATAATAACAATCAAACTGAATTTGTATCACATAATTGCTCTATTCCTCCAACCTCTTTTGCTGTATTTGTCAACTATATTTATGTGCAATGCGAAAGTCTTAAAAAAATATTTAACGATGGAAAAATTCTAGAATTAAAATCTTTAAAAGCTACAACAACATTAAGTCAAACAAATCGATATTTAATTATAGATAAGAGATAAGTTTATAATATCGAAAATGATTAACTATTTTATACATCAACTACAGATTTATACTCACTTAATTATGATGATGATGTTATAAGCTTCAGTAATACTAATATCAATATATTGAGATTAAGAGATATAACTATTGTTAAAGCAAATGATGAAAAACAATTTTCAATAAATGATAAAATATTTACAGTTGTCGATTATGGATTGCAGCCTTTACCTACTAAAACAAAAAATCAATATTTTTATAAATACTTTATAGCCGGAAATGACACAAGAGTTTCTAAAAATGCAACTGAAATTCCACCTCTGAAGGGTATAAATAAATTCACTTCAAATCAGATAGTTTATATATCATTTAACTATAAGTTAAATGATATAATCATCCTTTACTCATAAAATAAGACTTTATATGCTGCACTATGTACCTTTGAACTTGCTGATTAAGTTGATTATGAGTGCAAATAATCAGAAATATTGGCAAGTAATTTGAGTTATCCAATTACCAATACTAATGGAGTTTATGACCCAGAGTCAGATTAAGTGATTGTGGGATTTCAATAAGGATCAGATTTAATAATATATTTGAATGGAGAGATTTATGTCCAGGAATACTCAAATTTTTCATATATCTTAGGATAACAATATTTATTAATGTATTCTACTATGGATTGTATTATCTACAGATTGATATAACAAGGATACGAATTAGAATTAAAGCTAAAATTATCTGTAAAAGTAGCAGCTGTTAGCAATGATTAAATATTCTTAATAGATGAAAATAATAAACTTATAATTTTATAGGACTCTGTGAATGGGTTGTAGTTTGTCCACAATGAAACAATAAAAGATCCTGTATTATAGTGCTTTTATATTAATGGGCAGCTATTTTTGATTTAGGAATAGAAAATTTTAATTTATCAATCGAGAATATTAAGAGGAACTATATATGTAGAAATATTGGGGGAGAAATAATATACTTAAACAACAAATTATTTTTACATTAGAAACTCTACTCATATTTACTAATTCAGCACAGATTAATAATTATCATTATCATCTCTTCTTTAAAGAGTCATTCATGAGAATAATATGAGTGCTATTTCATTGGTAGATTATGAACTACTATTCATAACTAGAGAATATGTAGCATATCCAAATAATTAAGAATTTATTCCAAGTGGATTGATTGGAAATGAATCAGAATATTTTCATATTTCAAGTGAATAAATAACTTTTGTGAATTCTTTTAATGAATCAATTACTACAGCTATTCCAGTTGTGGCGACTTAACTGTAGTTAGCACCCACTAAACACAATAACACTCTTGAAATCAAATATTCAATACCAACTTCTGAATTGTTTACAGGTCCTATCTCAAATATAACAATTATTAATTAAAGTATAGAAATATAATAAAGAATTTACTAAAACAGAATATTTTTAGAAAATATCATAGATTTAATTTATATTGGCAATTCATCAATAGTTGTATTTAGTTAGTATTAACTTAAACATTGTAATGATTCTTGTTAGGTTTTGGCATATATTAATGATGTTACATGCAAACATTTACAACAGGACTAGATAGCAGTTTATTTGATTTGTGAGAAATAGATATTTTATACTAATAAAAGTGATTTTTAAGTAGTAAGCAACTTGACTACAAATCTTAAAAACCCGATCATATGGAAATTTGATCATTTTAGAATGGGTATTATACTTTAGAATTAGAATAAAACTAAAGTTTTACAAACTTATTCCAACATATTTACATATAAGAATCAAAAAATAATAGATGATCTTATGGATTTTGTTTTCAATGAAGCAGTTATTTATGTTTTGACTAAATCATAATTGATAATTATGGATTTAAACCTGACTATTATAAATTCCATTGATTTATTGCAGCTAATTAAAGTCACATTCACAGATACAGAATTTAGACAAATAATAAAAGTGACTAATTCAACATTTATTATTTCAACAAACAATGCACTAATCTATAAATTACTCATTGATTAAAATAATAAACAAATCACCAATTGGTTTATTAATGTTCCTGAGGCAATTCTTCTTGATATTTAACTAATTAATTTAGATATACTTGTAGCAAAATATTTTAAAGATGATTAAGTAGTTGCTGTTTTTTATGAATCAAATACCAAATTAGTCCCATATTTTCAAGCAATTACACTGGGTAGCAAACTATTCTTAAAATAAAATTCAGAATACAGTTTTGTGATAAGAAATCCATAAAATCAAACACAATTAATTGAAATGAACATTCATTATTCAGTAATATTTTACATTATCTTAGTTAATTATTAGAGGATATGAAACTTAATTTATTATGTTGGTAGCTTAAGACTTTGATTTACAAAATGCTACTTAGTTGGCTAAGTTAGTTATTGAGACATTTGAGGAGCCACATGAGTAATAAATAATATATCTAGGGATGAAAATTAATTCATTTGGATAGTTTATATATTCATAGGAGCAATTGGTTTACTAATCTGTTTATTTCTGGTGAGATACGTGAGAAGATATTAAATAATGAAAAAATTAAAGAATATGCAATTTGTAGAAGACAAATAATCATAAGAATAAAATTGATTTTTATATTAATTTATGATGAAAAACAAAATAAGGCTCACAGCCCTAGATATAATGGCCCTGGTCACTGAATTGAAGCAAAAACTCATTGGTACCAGGTATTGTAATTGTCTATTCGAGATTGTCCAATATATATAACATTGATTAGAAGACCTATGTTTTTAAGTTTTCATTGCAAGAATCTAAATCCTACCTGGTTGTTGAGAATGGGTTACGATTCAATTTATCAGATACAATTGAAAAGAATAAAGTCCCTTCAGGGTTCACTATGAAGTTTAGGAAATTTCTACGAAGCAGGAGACTTGAACAGATTGAGCAGATTGGTGTTGAAAGAGTTGTTGTCTTCACTTTCGGTCGTGAAGATCATACATATTACTTAATCTTGGAATTATATTCATAGGGAAATATCATTTTAGCAGATAAGGATTATAGAATCATTCAACTCACAAGATAGCATTAATTTTCCGAAGAAGTCAAGTAATTATTATTGGAATTTTAGAGTTGCTCCTAATGAAATTTATCCTTTTGAATATACTGCTACAAATTATTTGGAAAAATTTGATACATCTTTGGAAAGAATCCAAAAAGTAGTCACTGATAAACCAGGTTAAAAATTTAAAGAAGTTCTATTTAAATTAGTACCCTGTTTACACCAATCATTAACTGATGATATGATTTAATTACTATAATTCAATCCTAATGAGAAAATCACAAATCAATTTGAGAATGTATAAAAAGTAGTAGATCATGCTATGGCATACATAAAGAATTTTAAAGCCAAAAATTAATATAGTGGATACTTATGTGCAAAAGAAGCACCATAAAATGATTAAAAGCCAAAATTCTTTGATTTTGCTCCTGATTAAGCTAACTACTTTTAAGGGAAATATGTTGTAGAAACCCCAACTTTTAATGAGGCTGTCCACTAATACTTTTCTGTTGTTGATAGATAAGAGGAAAATAAATAGACTATAGAAGATATAGCTTGGAAAAAGTTTGAAAACATCAAATAAGATCAAATGGGCAGAATTCAAAAATTATAAACAGAATAAGATGAATATATAATTAAAGCAGGATTGATATAAGATAATATCAATGATGTTTAGGCTATTATTGATATCATCTAAAAAATGATTGACGGTGGAATTCCTTGGGACAAGATTCAAAGAATGATTAATGACAGCAAAAAGGAGGGAAACCCCTTATCCAATCTTATTGGAGGCATGAATTTGGTATTAATGAATTTCATCATAGAAACAAAATAAGGTTACTATTCTTTTAGGTGATAACTCAGATGAATATGCAGAATTGTTGTAAATTGAGATTGACATCACCCTTTCTGCCCATCAAAATGCAAGAAAATACTTTGAAAATAAAAAGAAAAATAGAGAAAAAGAGATTAAAACAAGAGAAGCAGTAGAATAAGCACTCAAATAAGCAGAAAAGACTGCCCTTAAAGAAATAGAAAGAGAAAAGAATAAAATTTAGAAGGTGTAAAATTAAAGAAAAAAGTATTGGTTTGAAAAATTTTATTGGTTTATTTCATCAGATGGTTATCTTGTAATTAGTGGAAGAGATGTTTAATAAAATGAAATGATCGTTAAGAAATACATGAATAAGGATGATGTTTATATGCATGCAGATATTCATGGTTCAGCATCAACCATTATAAAGAATCCCAATGCTGCAACTATCATACCAGATTCAACATTAATGCAAGCAGCCACTGCAACCATTTGTAGGTCCAAGGCTTGGGATGCTAAGATTGTAGTATCTGCCTGGTGGGTGTATGCTTCGTAAGTAAGCAAGGGAGCACCTACAGGAATGAATATTCCAGCTGGTTCTTTTATGATTTATGGCAAAAAGAATTTTGTTTACCCACCTAGATTAGAAATGGGATGCACTTTGTTATATCAATTGGATTAAGAGAGTATCAAAAGACACGAAGAAGAGAGAATGAGAAAATTAAAGGAAGAATAATCAGTTGTTGATGAATAGGAATAAAATGAAAGCGAAATCACCGAGAAAAATATATTAGATTCAGATAATGATGATTCACCTAATGAATAATAAGACCCCATCTAATTAGAGTAGACTAATTCTGTCTAAACAATTAAGGAAGGAGAAAATGAATATACAATAGTAGAAGTTAATCCAAATGCTCGTATTATATAGCAAAGAAATGATAAAAAATAAAAAGAAAAGGAAACATAGTAATAATAACAATAAAAATAACAATAATAAGCAAATAAACCTAAATAAGGAAAGCAACAAGTATAGCCCGCTACAAAATAAGTTGAACAACCATAGAAGGTTATTAAAAATGAAGAGGAAAGCGATGAAGATGATTTGAAAAATAAAAAAACATAGCAGGTTAGAGGAAAGAAAAATAAAATGAAGAAAGTAAAGTAAAAGTATGCAGATTAAGATGATGATGAAAGAGAATTGAGATAAAAATTAATGGGAGCAACTTATATGAAGAATGAAGCTAAACCAGAAAAGAAAAAGCAGTAGAATGCACCTGAAAAATAAGAAGAACCAAAAGTATATGATAAAGAATATTACAAAAATCCAAAAAAATAAGAATTAATTACTCATAAATTATTAAAATAATAAGGAATAGAAGTAGTAGAAGAAAAAGAGGTAGAATAATAAAAAACAGAACCAATATAATAAGAATTTGTTGTTGAAAAATAAGAAATTAAATAAGAATAAGCACCAAAATAAGAGGAAGAAGAAATACCAACAACAAAGTAAGAAGAACCAGATAGTGATGATGAAAAATAAGAAAAAGTTTAAGAAGAAGAAGATAACATAGAATATACAGAAATGTAAAAATTAGTTTCTTATTTGTATGCTGATGGTAAGAATATCATTTATCATAGATTAATATATATCTCTAATCCCAATGGTGGCTCCATATTAAGTATTAGGAAATAATAAGTTTAAGATAAAAATGGCACCAGGTTCATTGAAGAAAGGAAAAGGTTATTAATTGATTTATTTTTAGCTGGTAAAGAGATCTTAAACTTCTTTTCAATAAATAGGGAAATAACAAATTAAGAGAGATAATTACTAAAAATGATAACTGATGAAGAGATTGTTTAGTCAATGTTATCAGGAGTTAAGTTAACAGGAGTTGGTATGTTACAGATGAAACAAAAAGAGAAGTAGTTGAAAAAACAGTAGCCTAAGAAGAATAAATGAATTAATTATAATGATGATTTGTGAGAGTGATCTTTATTAGCTAATACAATCCATAAATAAGCGATCAATGTTCAAAACTAAATTTGATCTAGAGTTCATTGATTCATGTCTTAAAGAGGTTCCCTTTTTTGCAGATCTTCGAAAATAGATTGGAGAACCTTAATATTAACAAATGTTAAAAGAATTGCAATATGAGTGTCATATGCCATTTGAACCATAAGTTAACATTGGAGACATGAGTACCAAGTTTTACTACATCTTAACTGGAAAGTTTTTAGTGTTGACTCGCAGTTTTGTACCACATCAGGATCTGGTGATTAGTTCAGACCTGTAAATTAAGCATTGATATTAAGAGCAAATATGTTGAGCACCCAATATCGTGATTTGACTCCATAGGGTTACTTATATCCAGGACATTATTTTGGGGAATAAGTTATGATGTTTGATTAATCTCATACTTAGACTATTTTACCTTTAGAGAAGTCACATTTAATAATCATCAAAAGAGACATATATAGAAGAATTATTGGTAATAAGAACCATATATTTAGATATTTCATCTCGAAAATAAGATGCAGAGAGATTTGCCCTTCTCTCAACAGTTCCACTCTTTAGTAAGTGGTCTGCTAAAACTTTGCGTTCAATATTATCAGATATAACAGAAGTTAATTTCATACCTAATCAATTAATTTATTAATAAGGAGATCCTGTAGATGCAGTTTATGTAATAGCAGATGGAGAGGTACAATTATTTAGATCATATAATAAAACAATACACCCAATCTCGATTTTGGGATGTAAAGAAAGTTTTGGTGATGATGAGATTCTAAGTCAGTTTAGAAGTCATTCTGCTCGTACTCTTAATTGTGTACGTCTTTATCGAATTCTCAGATCCAAATTTCTGGATCATATTCCCATTCATTGTGAGGGAGGCAATTTAGTGAGTGCAAGTAGTGTTAATTTGGCTCAATAAACAATGCTTAACCGTCTATCTGGTCATCTTAAATTGACTGTTGATGATCAACTTAGAGCCCATAGATCTGAATCACTGAAACAAGTGAATTCTCCTGCAAAAGTGTGGCAAAGAGTCATGAATAAAAAGAAAGAAAAGAGTCGTACTTATCAAACCATATCATCTTCTTAATAAGTTCATGAATTGTTACGAAGAAATTATAGAAGTTCTGAAGAATCTTTAGTCCTTCCTAAAAAACTCTTCAACAGTCAATCCCCAAAAGTTAAATTTTAAAGTTGTGAAGAAATCACTAACGAAGGGTAGTGGAGAATACATGCAAATGGAAAATTCGACAAAACCAATTATGTGATGAATTAAATAAAATTAAGATCGATTACGCAATCAGTTTGGAAAAAGTAATTAGATAAAATTAAGTGATGGTTTTTATAAGTAATCTATTTATTAATGATCAACATCATTCCTAACTCCAATAACTTATTTATCCCCCATTTGAGCATAAACACTAGAGAAGCTAAGTTTTCATCACAATCTCCACTTCCCAAGGCACGATTCCTACTCCATGGTGATGATGAAAAGAATCATCGTAAGAAGCTTTTAATTAACTATGATGACATTGAACCACATCATACAACACCTGAAACCTCATGTTCATCTAGTACTCATTTAAAGAAGCTTACTTAAAAGATGACTTAATCTACTGAGGCTGACAATATGCATGACTCCCTTTCATTCTATTAAATTATACATAACTACTATGAATTCAACAATGACTCATCTGTTAAAAGAGATACCTCACCTCATAGAAATGTTCAAAAGAAGAAGAGTTAAAGATTATATACAGAGTAAAGTCAACCGATTAAAGGTGATTTTGTATTTAAAACACCATAAACTTCTTATGTTAAGTAGCGCCAAACAATTTCAAGATTATATGGTTCAAAATAGAATAAGAAACTTATGATGTTACATTGATTAAATTATATTTAAATCATAATTGACTGGTAACAAAGGCTGCATAGCTAACAGAGGAATCATTCATTCTTGTCACCTAACTAGATTAATTATATTTTGCTAATGTAGTTTTGAGGGATAATTTGCATTAATTGAATATCTTAATATACCAACATCAATTACATGTAATAAAACACAAATGGGATGTCTACCACAAATTGTATTTTCAGTTTCCTCTAAATATTCATAAAATTTATTAATATTATGTTCCTCAATCAAATTAATAGCTCTCTTATCTAATTACTCAATTGATTAAAATATTTCACCATGTTCTTTATTATATGGAGTGTATTAAAATCTAAATTATTATTACTAATAACCTCTTTCCCCAATGACAAAAATCAGAAGAGACAACAAATACTGTAGATGGATCCACAAAGTATTTGGCTAAAACACTTGCAATTTGTGCTTCTTATTCTGGAGAGGTTGCACCCACCATAATGGGAATGAGTTTACATTGAGGAAATACTTTGTAAATAAATGGAAGATGCATTTCAAGGCTATGTTCTTCTTCCTCAACCTCTTTATTAGTAAACACATAATTTTTCTTCAACTCCTGACTCAATTATTTAATTGCTGACTTAAGCGATTCACAATACTTTATTAATCTATTTCGATATTTCCAAGCGGTGTCTAGTATTGGTCCAGTTCAGAAAGTCCGATACCCTTAATGTAGGTGTGATGGCATGGGCCAAGTAGGAACACTCTCATTCTAGAATATTACATATTTAAACTTTTCTTTCTAAACTAAATGTTGATAGGCAAATGCAGCAGTAGGTCCTGAATATGAAAAACCAGCATGTCTTAATATAATAGTATAATACGGGCCAATTATTGCTTTAATATTTGGTATAGGGTTTGTTTTTGCTTTGGCTAAGAAATCTGTCAATTATGCATCTAATATCTCAGAATATTGATTTGAGTACTTTAGGATCTCCAACATACCAACTACCTGCATGAGTGGCTTCTCTAATTTTTGCTGCTGTTTTCATATAATATTAATTTATAATTTTCATTGCGTAACAAAATGTGTACATGTATGCAGATAAACAATTGGTTTGGATAGGACACAATTTATTTAGTTTTTAAGAAAAAGCGAATCAGATTAGTTGGATTAGATTAGATTTGTGGAATGAATAAAGATATAAATAAATAAAATGAATTTCTTTCGATCGCAAACGATGGGTTATTACAAGCTCATCATACCACGAGAGAGCGCTTGGAATGTGATGAATGAGTTGGCTGAGTTGGACTGCATCCATTTTGTTGACTATGATCCCACATTACCCATGATCAATAGGCCTTTCGCAAATTATGTTAAGAGGTGTGATGACTTACTCGTTAAGTTGGGCTTAATTGAACATGAAATGAAAAAATACCACAAGAAGATTGTTTATTGCAAGAATGTGCATGTTCTAATCAGCAACTTCAAACAGCTGATCAAGGAAAGGTAATTCTGATTCATATTGCAGGTCTAAGGCTAGCCATACATATTTAGAGGAAGTGGAGAATGATATCGACAAAAAGCATTAGCAATTAGTGGAATAGAGTACTAATATGGAGAATCTCCATGAACGTAGAAACAAACTCATTGAACATAAAGCCGTATTGCTAAAGGGAGAAGCCTTATTGGGATAGAGTTTCTTCTAGCCGTAATTATGTTTTTTAACTGTAGAGCTAACTACATTGCTGAAGGATATGTTAATCTTCAAGGCAAAGAATTAGATGACATTAAAGTGTTGTAGGGTCAGGTCAAGTTTAATTACCTCGTTGGTGTCATCAATAAAGAGGATCAGGTGCGATTTAAAAGAATCATTTTTCGTATTACAAAGGGTAATGCCTGGATGAACACTATGGACATTGAAAGCGATTAAATTGTGGACACAAAATAAGTATTTATACATAAAAATCAAGGATGATGCCAAAATTATTAAAAGTGTATTCGTTGTTGTATATCCAGGAGGTGGAGGATCAAATGTTATTACAAATAAATTAAACAAAATATGTGAATCATTCCAAGTAGCCAAGTATACATTCCCAGAAAATAATATGATTTTCTAAGAGAGATTACGTTAAATTGAAACAGATTTAGTAGAAACAAGAAATGTATTATTATTTCTAAATTTATAGCTATTAGAAATGACTAAAAATTAAGTTGATGCATATTTAGATGATTTTTAGAGAATCATATAAAATTCAAATTGCTCACAAATAGAAGAAATGAAACTATTTTTAATTAAAGAGAAATACCTTTATACTTAATTAAATTATTTAAGAGTATAAGGTAGTGTTTTATATGGTTCAATTTGGTTGCCTCAAGGAGCAGATATTAAAGTAGATTAAGCTTTAAGAGAAGTTTAAACAAATTATGAAGGATTACCAACTGGATAATTATAAATATCCCCACCTGAAGGATCTAAACCACCACCTACTTATTTTGAAACTAATGAAATAACTTGGGGATTTTAAGAAATTGTTAATACCTATGGTACACCCAGATATAAGGAAGTTAATCCTGGATTATTTACAGTAATGTCATTTCCTTTCTTATTTGGAGTTATGTTTGCAGATATTGGTCATGGGTATTTTTTATTTATAATTTAGTTTTTGTTTACTAATGTTAGGAATATATTTATGTGTGTTCAATTAATAAATTAAGGAATCAGATTCAATGATGAAGTATGCCCTAATAGTAAGACATATGGTATTATTGATGGGATTCTGGGCATTTTATAATGGATTCATTTATAATGATTTTATGTCAGTACCATTTAATATTTTTGGCTCTTGTTATGAAGATGAATCACATATTGAAACTATAGGTTAGGATCAAGTGAATGTAACGGAATGGGTACGTAAACCATAAGATTCAGATGGAAATTATTGTGTTTATCCATTTGGTATTGATCCAGTATGGATGTGTGTGCCTAATGCTCTAACATTTATGAATTCTTATAAAATGAAATTGGCTGTTATTATTGGTGTTATACATATGAGTTTTGGTATAATAATGAAAGGAGTAAATTCACTTTATTTCAAAAATTGGATTGACTTTTTCTGTGAATTCATTCCATAATTGATATTCTTTACTTGCACTTTTGGATGGATGGATTATTTAATCATTTATAAGTGGTTTGTAGATTGGACTGGAAAAACAGATTAAGCACCAAGTGTTATTACACTAATGATTAATATGATTCTTGCACCAGGTAAACCTGTTGATCCACCTCTTTGGGGTGATGGAGTTGGTGAAGCATCTACTTAATCAACTTTATTACTTATTGCTTTGTTCTGTGTTCCTATTATTCTTTTACCTAAACCACTAATCCTAAATCATCTTAATAAATAAAAATAATAAAATTAAGAGAGTGTCCTAAGTTCTAGTATGAATAAAGATCTTTATCAAAAGATTAATGAAGTAATAATTAATTATATTTTAGGACTAAGATGAATCTCAAGAATAAGCATCAGTTCATCATGAAGAATCAAGTGGTGGTCATGGACATGAAGAATTTGGTGATATATTTGTACATTAAGTCATTGAAACCATTGAATTTGTTTTAGGATCAATATCTAATACTGCTTCATATCTAAGACTTTGGGCATTATCACTTGCTCATGGTTAATTAGCTGAAGTATTCTTTTAAATGTGTCTCAATGGTGGAATCAGTCATGGTGGTTTTGTTGGAGCAATAAAAGTACTATCAATATATAATTAGTTACTCATTGGATATACCATCTTCTCTTTAGCCACTTTTGGTGTTTTGATGATGATGGATGTTATGGAATGTTTCTTACATGCCCTACGTTTACATTGGGTTGAGTTTTAAAATAAATTCTTTAAAGCAGATGGATATCCTTTTGAAAAGTGTTCTTTTGCTAATGTCATGTAACAAAATGCAGTACCCAAAGAAGAATGATATGTATAATATATCATATAATATATATATATGCTATTTCACAAATCTTCAATGGTTGGATTTCCATCCTCTTAAGCCCTATTGTCCTACTAATCTTAAAAATTGTCTTCTTATTGCTATTAATCTGATGAATTTGTAGTATCACCTTGTGTATTTTATTCATTCTACTCTTACTATGTAGATTCATCTTTCTTCTCTTCCTTCTTATCTTCTTTCTTATCCTCCTTCTTTTTCTTTTCCTCTTCTTTTTCTTCCTTAGTCTATGATATAAATTTTAAAATACTTTTTTAGGTTTAGGAATAGATTTTAATTTAGTGTATTCTTAACTCACTTTTTCAAGCTTCTTTTTCAAATCTTCAACCAAAAATGCTGGATCTTCATGAAGTTCTTTTTTATCTTATTCGTCCAATTTCTCCTTTAACCATTCAGTTGTATTAGACAAATGTCCCAAAAATTTTACTTTCTTTTCTTCTGGGATCCAGGGCATTGTTGTGTTCAAGGCTTAAGCTTTCTTGTGGAAATCTGTAAGTTTTGTAATTGTATCATTAACAGCTTATGGTCTTGATTTAGCTTCTTCCAGACGAGTTTAAATTGGTTTAAGTCTAAAATAAATATATGATATTTACAAATTTCCAAGATTTGTATATTTTGTATTGAATTTCTCAAAATCTGCTGTCCATGCTTCATCACTATCCAAATATTCATGATATTCATCAACTTTTTTTAGGATTTCTTCTCTTTCATTGGCTGTTGATGCCTTTTAGAAGTAATCTGCTTCCTTAACTTCTCTAACCTAATAAATTAATGATTCTAATTTATTCTTAATTTCACTCAATTTTCTTGCAGTTTCTTCAGATGTTTCAAATTATTTAATAATCTTTCTTGAATCATCAATTTCCTATTGATTTAAACCCAATGCAATTTTGTGACTGACAGTATAATTGATTGGGAATGTGTGAACAATCTTTTATCTTTTATATTGTGGTTCTTATGGTTGTTAAGTTGTTTCCACATTTTCTGCCTCTTATTAAATTTAAATTTCTTCTTCTGACTCTCCACCTTCTTCTTCAGATAATTCTGTTTCATTCTTTTTTGCTTGAGTAGATGAATTTTAATCACTTGTTGTATTAGTAACATTTGGTTTAATTTCAATAAGTCTAATTTCTTCTACTTTCATTTCAGCAGATTCAAGTTTAATAAAATCATTTGAAGTTACTTTAAATGTCAATGATATTTCTGGTTTACTAAAGTTAAGATCAGTTGCATTAGTAATGTTATTAAGATGATAGTGAACTAATTCAGATCTAACTCCATCCTTTTCAACAAATATATCTAATCTAAGATTTTTATCATAGGTGAATTCTAAAGAACGAGTGCTACCATACTTCTTTTTATATGAAAATAATTAAAATTCCTTGTGATAGTCATCGTCATCAATGCCATTAATTTCAATTACTGATGAAAAACTGAATCCGTCAGTTAATTAAATGGGTCTTACTTTAAATGAATGTGAAAGATTGGCGGCATGGAAAGCTGCACCAAATGCCATTGATTCATCACCATTCAAATGTGTGCCTACTTCAACACCTTAAAAATAATTGCTTAAAGCCAATTAAATTCTTGGAACTCTAATACCACCACCTATTAATTCAACAATATTTAAATCTTCCTTTGTCTTGTTACTCTTTTATAAAACATAATCAATTGGATCTAAGAGAGCACTAATATTATCTTCAAAAAGGGATTCAAATGTTGATCTTAAAATTGTTGTACTGTAATCTTCTCCATCAATAAGTCCTTCAATGTAAATATGTGTTTCTTTGTTTGCTGAAAGTATTTCTTTATACCTGTTTGATGCTTTCAATAATTTATTCATTGCCTTAATATTTGTAAATATGGATTTCTTTCCCTATCTAGAAGGTTGATTATCGAATTCTTTAGCAAAATGATTTGCTAACAATAAATCCAATTATTATCCACCCATATTTGGTACTGAATAGTCAGCTAAAACTCTAAGTGTCTCTACCTTCTTCTTTGCTTGGTCGATCGCTTAAAATTCCACAAGTGAAACCTATACATTATATGATCCAATGTTATAGAAAAGAGCTGTATGTTTATTATCATCTTATCTTTCTAAAGCATAGTAGAGTGCAGCAGCTGTATTTTCATTAATAATTCCCAATACTTCCAATTCAGCTAATTCAGCTGCAGATTTAAGGGCACTATTTTATATAATATATTTTACGATCTTTGACTAATACTCCACTCACTTGGTACTGTTAGTACTATGTCTTTGACTTAAATTTAATGATGAAAGTCAACTAATTTTGCAATATATTTAAGGATCATTCCTGCTAATTCTTCTACTTTGACAATCATTGTGTCTTTATCTTCATATTATACACTATCAATAAGAAATGCAAATGTGCCTTCTCTCTATTAATTAATATTCGTAATACTTCTTCAACCTAGAGTTAGAAGTCTTCATATAGAGATTTGGAAATTTCCACAATTTTCTCATCATTCGCCAATGCTCCTAAAAACTTATTCAAGAATAGGAATGTATTTTTTGGTGATTTTGTCTTCTTGGCTGCTCCATCACTCTCATAAAGCCTCTCCTTACTGTAGAATGCAATCTATGGTTAATTATTCTTTTTACAGCATTCTCAGTTTTCCTCTTTGTTGTAGTGTTCTCAATTATAGTAAAGGACTTTCCTGGACTAATGAGAACAGCTTTAATGAATTCCGAACCAAAGTCAATTCCCAACACAGCTGCTTGCACATAGACGGCAAAGAGACTAGTTAGCAACAATTTGATCATTTATTTTATTTCTAGAATAATTTGTAAATTAGCCTATAATACACGTGTATGAGAACACTCTGTCACTTATATATATTTTATATATTTATTGCTATCACTTTCCTAAGTGACTGAAGGGGATAATAATTTTCTTCCATCCTGGGTGGTTTTTGGCCAATTTTCTGGATATCATTTCTGCTAACCAAATAATATTTCTAATTTCTTATTCCTTTAATTTGAGATAGGCATAAAACACCTACATTATAACACAAAATACCCCATAAGATCCTTAACCATCGAAAGCTAAAGCATATCTTCTACATTCATCATCATACATAATATCATCTAAAGTCCTATAAAATAATTTACAAATTTGATTACTTTGTTTACACATTGAATTCCTCCCTCTTTAAGGGGTCAGGGGCGTCCTTCAATAAATCTCTGTAATTATCTTAACCTTTGACAGCTTCTCTTAATGCATCTAATGTCATGGCTTAGAGGTATAATTTTTCACAGTCTGGGTACAAGTTACCAATTGTTGGGCACAATTGTTTTCTGGTTGTAATAATCTTAGCGGCAGTGTTAAGGTCTCTGTTTCCAATGGAATTGTAAATCACTTAAACTGTTTTGAAGTCAGCCTCGAATTTCAAGAGTTCTAATAAAGCCTCTTATGATGTGGGAAGTAACTAATGAAATATCGTAATACTTCCTATTCACAGAACACATAGAAGTCTTCTAACCACATTTTCTTCAAAGAAGTTCTAATATACTCAGGTTTCATTTCCCTGAACAGATTCTATATATCGTTAAGAGTTCTGTTTTCATGCAAATTTTCAATTGATTCTTCCAAGAATTTCATGAAATATACTCCAATAGGTGTATCAATCAACACATCACGATACAGACTGCTGTAATCATCACCTTCCAATACTTTAATATTCTTTATTTCTGGGAACCATCCCAAAGGGTCAATGTTGCTCAATAGTATTTCAATATCAATTTTGTTCTTTAATCCTTCAATCATGTTGACCACATTGTCAATCATAAAACGACACCTTAAGTGGAAGAGGAATTTTGTTAATGTGCCTGTGGATTGAGCTTCAACGTATTCAAATTCTTCAGCTAACTTCTTCTTGAGTCGTTATCTCAATATAGAGGTTGGTATTTATGGATTGTCAGCTTGGAGGCAATTCTATATTGTCGATTTAATTACTTAATAATCTGTTTCTTCCAAAAATGACTTCAATTCAGGGATGGATGCACAATTCTTCATTTATTGATATTGTGCCTCGGTTAAAAAGCTTGCTCTAAGGCCTCTGATTATGGCTTCTGCATAACCATCATCCACTCCGAATACACAAAGATCCATAAATTTAATTTATTAAAAAAATGAGTGGAATAACAAGAATGAATGACCCAATAGTCGATCCTTCAATCGAAATCCCAACCATACATCAGCCTGCATAGAACCCTCCTCAAGGTTAAGGGCATTAATGCAAACATAATCATAATCATGCAAATCATCATCATCATGAACATTCAATGAATCCTTTTGCTAATGTACCAAAACCCATGAGAGTTTTTGTCTGGCAATCTATACTTGATGGAAGTTATGTATTTTCCATTTTCATGCAATTACCAATGATGGGATATGGATATTATTTATATATGTCGCTATTGTAACAGTGTTAAATATCTTAGATAAACAATACTCATGCCCATATATAAACTTAATGGAGCAATAAATTAATTCATTCGTAATGATATATTGAGAAAAGTTTATGGAGGCATGGCAATATATTACTTTTTGGTTCATGGGCTATTATTTTATTTCTATTATGAAACCTTTCCGCAATATGTATCATATATTTCACATATTTAGCAATTGCTACTTTACTTAATTTACTCTATTATCTTTGTTTACTTTTTAGTGATATTATGTCCACCAGGATATTTAAATTAAGATGAATTTAAAGATATAATTCAAGAGAGAGAGGATATCATGTTGCTCTCAAAACACAATCGCAATCTATGCATTTTGTGTAAAATACCTAAGACAATCAGATCTTAACATTGTATATATTGTTAAAGGTAATTCTTAAATTTATTTAGATGTGTTAAACGATTTGAAGCTCATTCGATGATTTTCAACACTTGCATCGGATTATTTAATTATCCTTTTTACGTTCTGTTCTCTTTGTTGATTTCTATTTATATTCTCCTTTTTATCTCCCAATTTGCTCATCCAGATAGAAAATATTAGAAGACATACATTGATATTCTGACAATCGTAATCAATTTATAATAGCTGTATTTCTTTGGATAATAAACTCTTCTTAGCTTCATGAGAGTAATACTTTATTTTATTTAGATTTCATACAATATTACATCAGCAGAATTATAACAATGGAGAAGATTTTCTTATATGTGGCTCAATGAAAAGGGATAATTTGGTAATCCATTTGATAAAGGGATTATCTATAATTGGATCTAATTTTTAAAACCATTATTTACAAGAAGCGGATCAGATAATTGGGCAACTAATAAATATTTAACAGTTGCCGATATACCCAATCATCCTCTGAGTTAATTTGCTTAATCTAGTATTGATGAACAAATCCGATAAATTAGGCAAATGGAAAAAATGTAGATGAGATCATTTGTTTAACATGAGGAAGAGGAAGATAAATTGTTAAATGCATGAATATTTGTTTTTATATCATTTTTACATAAACTTCTTAACGAAACTGCTTTAATTATTAAAATTTAAATGCAAAATTAACACAATAAACTATGGGCAGTCATTTTAGCTATGATCTCTTCAGAGATTATGCTCCTTTATGTTTATATTCCATCAAAATTAGGTTTACAGAAGCATAACTAGTGGTGATGAAAAATATTTGATTTGTTATCATGTTATGTTAATTGCTGTTATTTACACCCTTTATAAAACAGCAACCACCAATCCAGGAAATCCAATATAAAATGATGAATTGATGACTTAAAGAAGATGTAAATATTGTGAGAAAGCAAAACCATCAAGATGTCATCATTGCAGAAAATGCTAAAAATGTATTTTACGAATGGATCATCATTGTGCTTTTGCAAACAATTGCATAGGAAAACATAATTATAAGTACTTTTTCTGTTTAGTACTTTATTCAAGTATGATTATTTAATATCGGAGTACTTACATCAATTTTTTATTTTGGAATTTACATAAGAAAAACTTTAGATAATCCAAGTGAAGGCATGATTATTGGTTCCATTTATTTGCCCTATTCAACGTAGGCCTTGTCTTAATTCTTGCAGGGTACTTCATTTTTCACATTAAGTAATTTAATTTATTAAGTGTAGATTAATTATAAAAAATAAAACTACTGTTGAGTATTTCGAGAAGAGGAAAGAAAATTATAGTAAAAGTGTTAATGAGAATATTCAAGAATTCCTTGGCCCTAGGTTTTGGCTTTTGCCTCTTTGAATTTATCATGCATTTATAATTAAATATTGATTTTCTGAACTTAAAATTATTATCAGTATTAATAATATATACGTCATTATATAAATCCCTACATCATTTGGTGGTTTAAATCGCTTTATATTAAAAATAATTTACCATTATTAATTATTAAGAATCAAGAAAAAAGATCATGGGTTCCGTATTTTTTAAGAAGGGAGTAGATAAACTTCAACCACCAACAAAAACATTCTTTGAATTCGAATTAAAAAACATTGATGGTGTAAATACCTAGCTTTCACAGTTTAAAGGCTAAAAAGCTTACATTTGTGTAAATGTTGCCTGCTCATGTGGGCTAACATCCTCTAATTATAGTGAACTAACAGAACTGTATAAACAATACCAGTACTCAATTTTATTAACTTAGTGAATCTGGATTAGAAATTTTAGGATTTCCTTGCAATTAATTTATGGGTCAAGAATCAAAGCCAGAGCCAGAAATTAAGGAGTTTGTCCTTGCTAAATATGGTGTTTCCTTCCCATTATTTCAGTATTAATTAAATCTATTCTTAGAAAAATTGAAGTTAATGGACCCAACACACATGAAATTTACAGATATTTAAGATTGAATAGTGAGCTTAAAGCCTCAGCTAATGAAGCAAAAGAAGTTCCTTGGAATTTTGGCAAATTCTTACTCAATAGTGAAGGAAAAGTTGTCAAGTTTTACAATCCCGACATCAAGCCAAAGGAAATGTAGAAAGAAATTGAAAAATTATTATAACAATGAAATATTAGCAATATATAACAGTATTAAAGCCAATTCTAATTGATTTCATAAATCTAGATGTTTAGCTTTCAACTTTTTTTAGGAAATGTGATTTAATAATCAAATTCTTATTAATTAAAATACAAGGATTTCTGAATTTCTTAATTGCTCTTTATTTATTTTTTTGTTAAAATATCAGTAATCTGCTAGAATTTTATCTGTTTCAATTCTAAGCGAACTGTGCATTACTGACATAACTCATCAGATATATACAGTTTTTTTATCACAGAGTCTCATTTTAGATATAGAGTTGAGATCTGTTTTTTATTTATTCATCATAATTGTTATGAATTTTAATAAATTATGGGTTTTAGCCCCTTTTTCCATTGTCATGTTGATAATCTCCTTCCTCGAAATAATGATGCTTTATGTATGAATGATTGTAGATATTTAGCTATTCAAAATTCCAAAAGAAAGAGACATAGCAATCCTGCTTTTTTATCATGCATTCCTAATGGCTGTTATTTATTCCTTTTATCGAACATCCACTACAAAGCCAGGAACTCCAACTCCACAGGATATAGAAAATGATCCATTGGCAGCCCAGAGAAAAACTTGCAAATTTTGCTAACATAATAAACCCATAAGATGTCATCATTGCCGACAGTGCAACAAATGTGTATTACGAATGGATCACCATTGTCCTTGGGTCAATAACTGTATAGGAAAGAATAACTACAAATATTTCTTTTGCCTAGTTTTTTATGCTAGTAAAAATAGATGACTATTTAGAGCATTAACATCAATAATTTACTTCACCATTTATTTCAATAAAATTTTGGATAATCCACCAGAAGGATCAATAGACACTTATTTCATTGTATTTGCAGCGACATTGAGTTTTACTTTAATGATTGTCCTATTTTTGTTCCTAGTTTTTCACATCAAGTATTTATTGGTTAAAGGGTAGACTTATTGTAAACAATTAAACAACTTTAGAGTACTTTGAGAAATAAAGAGAGAATTATGATAAAGATTTTGTAAAGAATTGCGATGAATTTTTGGGGCCAGGATGTTGGCTCCTACCATTGTGACATATAAATTTGTTTGATTTTGATGAATATAAAATATATTACCATTCTTTTTCTTCAAGGGATTGAAAACTTCATGGTATTGGTTTTCACCGATAAAAAGATATCTATTATTTATTTAATAAATAAAATGTATCGTAATGGTAATATATATATATTATGGAATATGCAATCATTTTAAAAATCCAAAGTTAGTATACTAATGAGGGCAAACTAACATACTATCTTAAACTACTCTTAATAGTAATTAAAGTATGATAGAGTTGAAACCTTGAAAATTGTAATAGAGGAAATTTAAAAAGCAAACGAACTTATCATGATAACTGATTACCCAATAAAAGACGATTTTGTTTCATAACTAAAATAAATTGAAGCTGATATGATTTTGTTATAACAATTGCATTAGCATTAAATTCAAATGAGGCTCAAGCTAAATAAGAAGTGGAAAATCTGTCAATTACAGGTCAATTAAGGGAGGTACGATTTCGAAAAAGAAATTTGCAAAGTTAATGCTTTCAATTCAGATTCAACGATTTTAGTTGCAGTGTGTTCTGAAAAAATCAAAATTTATTCATTTCTTCACTGTTAAATAAAGCAAATCCAAGTCATTCACAGCGATGAATCATAAATTAATTCTATTTAGTTCATGATAAACTAATTAATTTTAGCGGGGAATGCTTCTGGTGAATTGGGG
>JMSD01000002.1:34929-70820 GCA_000715435.1 Paramecium caudatum
TTCATTATAAATAATGCAAAATATTATAAATTTATCAGGTTTTGGTGAATGGGGGAAAACTGAAAGGAATCCAAGTGCTTTATTATTAAAATAACTTACAGAGGAGTAGGTTAAAAAATATAATATCTAATCGATCAAAATATTATAGGTTACTAAAGAAGCATGCGATGATTTCTTGTTAGAAGTTAATCATAAAAATTCAATCAATATTCATTTGGGACTGTTTGATGAATCAAATGAGTTTCAAATTGAAAGCTGTGCTTTCAATAAACTTGACTATCCTCTTAGTGATTTTAATGGCTGCAAGATTAGGAGAAAAAAATTGATGAGGAAATAGATATGGACGATTAAATTCAAACCCAGTTAAATTACAAAAACATTTGCATCTAATTGCAGGCAAAAGGGTATAAAGTTAAATGCTCATATAATCCAGGTAGATTTCTCTGCAACTACGTATACTATCAGTCATTAAAATTAAATCGAAAAACTCTTTTCATTCATGTTCCATTATTTCAAACCATTGATGAGACAACATAATTTAACTTTTTAATCGATCTATTAGAAATAATATAGTCCCATAATTGATAGCAATAATATAAATAAAATACAACTTTATATAGAATATGGGACATAAGAATTCAAAAGAAAGCAAATCAGGATAGGGTGCCCCTGAAGGCCAAATATCTAATTTTCAAAGCCATATCTAAATCACACGAGATCCTGTCACAGGTAAATTACTAGGTGTCCCTAAGGAATGGGCCGATATTAATGGGTTAAGATTAGATATTGGTATTTCCTAACAATGAAAATAGATAAAAATAAAACAGTCGAAACAAAGAACATGCCTACATCTGTCTAACCCTCTGAACTACCTGAAGCTATACTTGATTTGATTAACGAACCAATTATTGGTCAGCCATTCAATGTGCAACATAGAATTCATATTGAAATCGATCCTGATGCTCCACTTGGGCTGAAGGGTTTGCCAGAAGAATGGGTTAAAAAATTACAAAATGCAGATTTGTAAAAATCAGACATCTAGTAAAATCCGCATGCCATGATTTAAATCATATCTAATTATGAGGAAGGAGTATATCGAATGACGAAACTCACACTCCCTACAAACGATGAATTCATTAGATATGTCATGGATATTAAATTCATTGAATCTGATCCCTCAATTTCATATAAATTTACAGATCAACTAGGAAAGGGTGCTATGTGCAAGGTCTATAAAGCAGTAAACAGGACTACTAATGAGGAAGTGGCAGTAAGAGTAATGAAAGTATTAAACGATATTTAACGGATTAAAGTAGAAATAGCATTGATGAAAATGTGTGCAAATTAAAATATTGTGAAATATTTTGAATCATTTCTATGGTAATAATGTTATTCATGGTTGTGGAATATTTAGATGGTGGGTGTTTGACTGAAATTATTTATCAAAATTTTAAGCAAATTAAAGAACCTGAAATAGCATATATATGTGGGGAAATTCTTAAAGGATTGGATTATATGCATAAGAAGAAAAAGATTCATAGAGATTTAAAAAGTGATAATATATTGATGAATAAGAAAGGAGAAATAAAAATTGCTGATTTTGGATTTGCAACCTAATTAACTGCAGAAAGACAACATCGTAAGTCAGTAGTTGGAACTCCAGCTTGGATGTCTCCAGAACTAATATTAAAACAGGATTATGATGAAAAAGTTGATATTTGGAGCGTAGGCATAATTGCAATAGAATTGGCTTAAGGAGAACCTCCTTATCTTAGAATACCACCTTTGAAAGCCATGTATTCGATAACAGCAAACGAACCTCCCAGATTAACAAATAAGCATTCGAAATAGTTTTAAGAATTTATTGAGAAAGTGTTAGACAAAAATTCTAAAACTAGATTAACTGCAGAATAAGCTCTACAGTTGCCTTTCTTTTAGAATCGTAATAAGGATAGTGTGCAATAACTGATAGTAAGTAAAAAGAACATACCATTAAGTGAATTAATAAAGCAGGCTCCAAAATGAATAATTAATTATAAAATGAATAAATAAAAAATTCTGAAACAAGTGAGATAGTATAAATATTTATCAATACTGGGAAAGGGTGCTTTTGCAACAGTTTATCTTGCAGAGGATAATACCAAATAATATGCTATTAAAGAAATAAGAACAGAATGTTTTGAGGATGAAAATCAGGAAAAAATATTACAATATTTCGAATAGGAAATTGACATTTATAAAAATACGGATCATTAAAATTTAGTTAAATTGTATGAAGAATTTAGAGATGATACAGCAATCTATTGTGTTTTTGAATATTGTAGTAAGGGTGATTTAAGTAATTTCCTAAAGAAAAACAGAAATTTAAAAGAAGAAGAAATTAAGACTCTTTTTACGCAAGTGCTTGCAGGCATGAAATACCTTCATTCTAAAAATATAGTGCACCGAGATCTCAAGCTTGACAATATTCTAATAAATAATGAAAATATCATAAAAATAGCTGATTTTGGATTTGCTAAATATGCAGAATAAGGAGCAGTTTTCACTTCCTACTGTGGTACCCCTGCAACAATGGCTCCAGAAGTATTGTGGTAAACTTAAATTTTTAAATTTTAGTAATTAGAATTATGATTACAAATGTGATATATGGTCATTAGGTGTGATTCTCTTCTATATGATATATAAGAAATACCATTGGCAAGGAAATGTAAAGTCTTTAACAGATTTATAAGTTGCCTTAAACAAATTTAAAGTATTATAAAATGTTATTTTTTTAGATTGTCTATCATGACAACCTATTTAAATTATCAGTTTAAGGAAAAGATATTTTGGCTAAAATGCTCGTACCTTAAAAAGAATTAAGAATTGATTATGCTAAACTATTTGAACATCCATGGTTGGAAGGAAAGTTAAATGAGCAGGAAAATCTATTAGAATCTCAATTTATTATACAAAAGGCTTCATAAATCAAATCTCCTTAATTAATTGGAAATGTATTGTATGATCTTCGATGTTTGAAAAATAACTTCTTAAACCTATTGACTGAGTTCGTGAGGCAATCTAAAAATGATGAGGCTAAATCAACATTTTAAGCTTTTATTTCAAAATTATAAAGTTTATAGTTTCATGTAATACTTATTTGTGATGATTTGAAACTTGAAGAGAACTATGAAATATTTGATTATAAATATGAGTTGAATCAGCTGCTTAAAGAATTGTACCAAAAGTGGCAAATAAATAATAAAGAAACTATACAGGTAGAAGATCAGCTTATGTAATTCTTAAAAAAGAATACTCTTTCCAACCAAATTATATTTTAGTTGCCTAAAGACAGTGCTAAGTCTATTGAAGACTTGCAGTAAATAGTAAAAGAAGTCATAGTTCAGTAAAGGACGCAAGAAAAAGATAAATTAGATTGGTCTGTTCAGACCCAACCCATAAAAAAGGCTTAGCTTCTATATTAACTTGTTGAAAACGCTTTTGAGATGAGAAAACAGTTTTAGTATGCAGAGAATCTATACAACTACCACAATAAACACTTTATTGATCATCCATTAAAATAATATTGAATTCAAAAATGAACATATTTGATATTCTTAATTCTCAATACGTCAGTTAAGGGTAATATGACACAATAGTCACTCAGTAGAAAGCCTATTAACAATACTTTACCTAGTTGTAGAGTGATCCAAGTAAAATAGCAGAGGTTTGGCCAATCGTAAGAGATGCAGGCATAATCGATATTTGCTACGAAAATTACAAATGTTTTTTCTTAACCTATTGTAGACTTTGCTAAGGAGAATAATTTAAAATCATTGGAACCGATTTAAAAGTTATAGAGTACATTCATTGAAGTTGAGGGGGAAATAAATTACCTTGCCGATTTCATTAAATTCATGGGAATATAATAAGAAAATACTTGTTTCAATTATTTAGGGGATATTGTGAAGAACTATGAACTTGAATATGATGTTTTTGAACGTTTTGAATAATTGAAGGATTTGAATTTCAAAGATTAATATTCAACGATAACTATTGAATTACTCAAACTCTATGCGGAAAAAGTTTATACAGACTCAGGGTTTTTGAATCCTTTATTAGAATTTGGAGCCGCTTTAGAGAGTATAGCACCTTTGCCAGCAAACATCGTTTAATAAATACATGCGGACAGAACGATTAAAAATATGTTCGAAGCAGTTCTCTATTACCCAGATACAAGTGATCATTTACATGAATTTAAATAGAGTATGGAACAGACAAAGATGTACTCAGACATGGATTAAAATTTATAATCATAAATGAAAAAAAGACTCTTAATTTCAGGTGTCAATACAGAAACTATATTAAAATTCTATGTTAATTTACTAAAAGTATTATAATTCGTGGATTCTGACTATATGGTATTTGATAAAATAACAAAACCTATAAAGGAATATTTATTATAGAGATCAGATTTTTTAAGATGTATTATTGGTATTCTAACATAATAAAACTATTAAACTGATAAAATTATGATGTATGAATAGTAAGACTCTTCAGATGAAGAAAATTCATAAGAAAAAGATCTTACAAGTGTACTTGTGAGTTTGTATGGATCATAAGAGGCTTTTATAAGTGAATATTAAAATATGGTGGCTGAAAAGATTCTAACACCCAAGGAGTTTTCATTAGAACAAGAAATTGCAAATATTGAATTGATGAAAATTCGATTTGGAGAATAATCAATGTCTACATGCAGTATAATGATGAAAGACATTTATGAAAGTAAGAGAATAGATACCAATATACAATCCATGAATACTTAATTTAATTTACTTAAACCCCTTTTCCTAAGTAAAACATTTTGGCCCATTAGTTATGATTTCAAACCCACATTCAAATTGCCAACATTTTTAGAGAAATTGTTTGAAGAATATTAAAAGAAGTTTGAGAAAACTAAAACCATGCGATCCCTACTTTGGCATCATGATTTAGGTAGTGTTACACTTGATCTTTCATTTGAAAATGGAGATTTTGAATTTAAGTGCCTCCCTGTTCATGCATGCCTTATTGGATACTTCGATGATATTGGTTAGAAAGGTTTGCCTTCTGACACTTTAGCATAATAATTGTAGATGAGTCATGATGATTTAAAACGAAGAATGTAATTTTGGGTACAGAAAGGAGTTATTAAAGAGTCTAAGGCAGATGGAGATGTTATGCTCTATAACACTGTCCAAGTTTATAAACCTTAATGTAATAACAAATAATATTATAGCTTGTGATGAGCTTTTGATTGAAGAGATTCCAGAAGATTTGTTTGTTTCTTCCACTAATTTTCTACAATCCAATCAATTGATTCAACAAATATCACATTTTTTGATAGAATTGCTTAAATAAACTGGAACTCTAAAAGTTGACAAAATAGTTTAATTGTTTAAAACAACATTCAAGACCGAATTTTCTACCCCTGTGACAGAAAATAACATAAAAGAAGCCATAAAAATTTTGATTTAAAAGGGTAAACTTTAGGGATCAGAATATGTAGAATTAAAAGCTTGATATATAATTAACTAAACATTATTCATTAATTCTTGTTTTTTAATTTTATTATTTTTTTCTGCAAGTAATCTATTATGGCTTCATATTTATCTGTTAGTTCAGTAATTTTTTAGTTATGGAGAACTATTGGAATCATATCAGGATTTTAACTCATGGTAGTCAATGAAGCATATTCATTCATTTATTGTTAAGATTAAGTTTGAAATTATTATAAAGTTAACAATGATTATGTTTTTTAATGTTATGCAGCAATCTTAATTTATTGGAATTATTATCCAAATTGTAGTGTTCCTAATGCATCATCATATTTTGTAGGAGATAAACACAAAATAATTTTGAGTTCAGCTAATCCTTAAAATGAATTTGATAACAAATTAGTTAACTTAGATTCACGAAAAGGTATATAAGTTTTCTGTTATATTAGTTTCTTTTGCTTCTAATAATCCAATTAACATTGTATACAACGATGTAGAGTAAATATAGATTTATTATGAGTAACCTATTTTAATTTATTAAATACCATCGAACCCTGATTGAGTTTACTTACTGAACCAATTTATATAATTTTGATTCTACAATTTGAATTTGTTTTCATTTCAACAATTATGTGAATAATAGAATCAGTTAAATTTTGGATTACTTCACATAATTGTTTTGCTAGATCAATCCATTTTAATTAACAATTTGTATTCAAATGATTTAATATTTTTTCATTATCTATAATATATATCTTCAATTCTAATAATAATTTCTGTGAATACAATTCCTATAATTAATTTAATATTACATGAACCATCCTAATAGCTAATCCACAATCAATACTTATCAAACCTTATTTTAAAGAAAATAATGATCCAAATGTTCCAAACATAGTGTATGTCTTTCCACTACCTTATGCACCATATATAAGTAAATTGGAACTAATCCCTTTCTATGCATCTTACAATATAGGCAATCCAACATTCATATAGATGGTTTCTTGATCACTACATTAATCAAATATTTGATTGAAATCGAATTATGATGCATAATAATCAGGTTTCTAAATAATAATTGATTTCTTATTTTTAGGAATATTCTCACTTCATTTTAAGAAACAATGCATTTCTCTTCTTCATCAGATTTATTTAGATAAGCCCTAATTCTGGCTGCTACATATATTTAATTATAATTAATCATAATTTCATTTAGGTTGAATGGATGCTAATTACTGTTTATAATATTCCACTAATTCTTACCATTTTGCTTTGTTCTTATCTAAATTCTAAAAGAAAGGTTCATAGGCTGGAAGAAATGATTTTATACAGGTAAAGGTTGGTTTGACTACATAATCGATAAAACTATTATAACAACAACAATTTACCCCAATTAAGCTTCTGCCATATTGGTTGTATATCTATTACAAAGATAAGATATGGGCAATCCAAGATCTTTTTCTTTGTCTCCTTACAACCAAAATTCAGCTAACACCTTTTCTGTCCATTATTTATATATTTCAAAACTTTTAGTAGGATTAGAAACATCACTAGAATGAACTATTAAATCCATTAATCTTTATTTATCCTTCCCATTAGGTTCAAAATCAGCTACAAAATAAATCTATATTTTACGTGCTGCTACTCTACTATTTGTTACTGCTAACTCTGCTGCATGATGAGCCATATCAGTTGATAATACCATTGCTATAATAGACTCTCTTATCCTTCTGTATTTATTAAATTATAGATTTTCAAATATGTTAACTTTAGAATTATTCCATGCTATTCTGAAACATGAAGATGGATGGAACATTTCTAAAACACTCTAATCATTGTATGTAATTGCTAAATCATTTCTACTATTTATAAGGAAGGCATTTGTCAATCCAGGATGACCATAATCATGAATTGCTCCAGCAATTAATACACATGCAATATCTTATTCGTCCAATTATCCAATTTCAATAAATTTACATTTTGTTATTAGAAAGTTACATGTTTATGCTACATCTTATGCATGAACTCTATTATGATAAGGATTATCTTAATAACCCTTCATTACTTCTTCAAAATACCCTCTGACTACTTTTGATTTTATTAGGAACACTTCATATAGATTATGGTATTCAAAAAGATACAACATTAAATTAACTAATCCTTCACCTCCACTCAATTTATCACATTCAAATGGATCGATATATAAATCATCATGCTATTTTAATAAGATTTCTAAAAGCTATCTTATATTCATAATATATTACTCTTTTTGGAATGTTTAGTTTTTAAAAGTTTGTTATGTTTTTAACTTTTACTTGCAATTATTGTTGACCATCAGTTCCTGTTCTTTTTACTTCATTTCTACCTTGTTAACTCTAATTAAGCCATGCCATAGCTTCCGCATTGTCTTCATCAAGTTTTCCCATTTAGTACAGTTAGTTATTTCCAATCTTATCAATGCAATAATCAATGTCCAATTTCATATTGTCCTCCTCAAGAATTTCCTTCAATTCTGCCAGAAACTTAACAATCTTTTCCGCGGGTGTTGAGATTGTTGAGATTGTTGACAAGCGTCTAAAGGTTTAAGCTTTTCTGATAAGAAGAAAGATTCTCAAAAATCTAAAGACTGCTTGAATAACTTTTATTACATTTGAAGTCTTCTGATATGCAAGTTCAAAAACAACAAAAAATAGAGAAAGTAAAATTATGAGAGTATCAAGTATTAGCCACTTGTCTTTATAATATTTCTAGCATAATTAGATTGTTACCTTTATGCCCCATGCAAACAACCCAATCATGATCTCCAAAATAAATATAATCAGTATCGCAAATTCCAACCAACTCAAATCAACAGAAACACTAGCGAATGTAGTGGTATCCATTAACTCTTCCAGGGCAACAATCACAAAAATAAGTATTGCATACAATCCCACCAATACAATGATACTAAGTGTTACGATTTTAGATGTCAGCAAGTCTTACACCTTTTGCTCAGTTTCTGAATACAATCTAACTGTTTACTGAATTGTATTACTTTGTATTAAGTTTCTTCCGCGGAACCTCAAGCAACTTATCATTTCGCTTTGTTGAATCCACTCGCATAGTTTATTTGTCAGGATTCTCTATGCTTCTTTATTATGAATCTGATCTTGATGCTAGCATAATTAATTAAATAAAATGGAAAAAATATTCATAATACTGTTCATTCACTCAATCGATATAATTATTCTGTTATTTATTAAAAAATGAAATTATCTCCTATCTGCTAGACAGTTATTCAATCAAAATCTAATCCTTTATCTCCAGTAGTTTAGAATTCAAAAAAAATAAGAGTATAAGACTTTGGAATGAAAGAAAATTCGTACTTTTATAACTAATATTAGAAATCTGTTAGAAATTAGAGTAAATCAATTAGTAGAAGAAAACAAATCTGTTAATTTGTAATTGAATGAAAAAATAAAAGAAAATGAACAATTAAGATCTACATTAGCACATATGGAAATTGAACTCAATAAATTAAAAGGAATTGAACATGAATTAATTTTAGTCAAAGAAATTTCTGATGTTCGCTTTGCAGATGTATATTATTGATAGTATGAAGTTTGAAAAATACAAAACATAGGCAGAACAATTATATTAAGAGTTAACAGAAATTCAAGGAGTATTTTAGGATTCATAAACAAAAATCCAATAACAGTAAGAAGAAATATAGTAATGGAAAATTAGGTATGCCGAATTGGATAGCACTCGATTATTGTAGTTGCAAGGTATTATAAACCATTAAATTTAGAAATTAAGTCATAAAGAAACTAAGGGAAAGAAGATGAAAAAATTGTACTTCACAAAACAATTAGTGATTTAGAAAATAATGTGGAATTACTTTAAGAATAGTTAGAAACAAAAGAGCAATAACTCAGAACTGTAGCTGAAGAAATGAACCTTTGGAAGATTAAGTTTTCAAAAATATAGGTTCAATAAAAACAAAATCTACAAGATAGAGAAAAAGACTCTAAAATTCAAATGTTGATTGATGAAATCGAAAGATTAAATGATTTGGTATGTCATCGAAATGATGAAATAATGCAACTAAAGCGAATCACAGAAAAGACTGCACAATTAATATCAATTAGTCAAAGACAGTAAAGATCCGCAAGTGGACAGAAATATAAATGACACACATATATTTATACTCTTATACCAGTGTAAATTTAATAATATTTATAATGGACGAGCCAATTATTGATGAAGTTGCTTACTTAAGATAACAGAGGGCTTAAAGAAGATAGAAAAAAGAATGGGAACTAAAAATGATGGGCAAATGCATTCATTGGCTTATCGTTGGATATATTATCGGATTAGCTGCAACAGCTTTGAATTATTTGAGAGTATCAATTTTCCTCTAACCTTAGATCGATAAGGAATTTTAATATGAGGGAATAGTAGAGGATAGTTGCCAGGACTTTAAAACATTGAAGGATGTAAATGATTAAATTTTCCCATTATTGGATGAATTGACTGTAACATTGAATATTAGAATAGTACAAAAAATTCTTTAAAATCTTCAGAGTGAATTTGGAAAACGATTGTCCATTCTAGATTGGTGAATTTATATGCACAAGTAAAAAATGTGTGATTTGCACTTGCAACACGTCAGAAGTTTATATTTTATGAATATTCTAGATTCCCGACAATTGGCTTGCTCCATAATCTGCACCCATAAAACAGCCAAAAGATGACTTTGCATTCTGGGACTCAGAGAGATTCCTAGGTATTATCATTTTTCATTCATTAGCACCCTCTGAATGGATATGGCATGTAGAAGATATTGAAAATGATAATGGTGTATACGTGGATTTGAAATTAAATCCAGAAGCTTTTACAGGATATTAAGGATAACATATCTGGGATGTTATTTATAGAGAGAATTGCTATTAGGGTAATAAATAAACTAATGTAGGTACTGTGGAACATATGTGTAAAGAAAAGAGAGCATTAAATAAATTAGTATCTGGATTACATACTTCTATTAACACATAATTGAGTGAATTCTTTGTTGATCTCAAAACAAATCAAACTTATCCAAATTATCCATTATATTTTGAGAGAGTAGGTAATCATCCAGAGAGAATAAGAAATTTATTTTTTATTTATTCTGTACTTTTAAGAGCAGTAATATTAGCAGCACCAGGAATACAAAGTTATGATATTAATTCATTATCATTTGATGATGATTTGAGATCCAAACAATTATTAAATTAAATATTGGAAGTTGGCAATTCACAATGTTCATTGCCTTTTGATGAATAATCATTCTTTAAATAAATAACTTTTGTAATTATTAATACTATAATAGGATTAAAAAAAGGATTATTAGAGATATATCCACAATATAAGTAGAATTATGGATTGTGTAGAGTGTTAAAAATGTAGAGTATTTGGAAAAATGTAAACTTATGGTCTTGGAACAGCATTAAAGATATTATTTTCAGATTCTCCAAGTGAATTTGCAGGTAGATTGAAGAGAAATGAGTTGGTTGCACTAATTAATACATTTGGAAAGGTGTCTAGTTCTGTTAATTCTATTGATTTAATGCATAAAAGAAGAGCAAAGTATCATTTAAATTTAATTGTAACAATTGGTATTGTTGGTGGAGTATTTATTATATTTATGGTGGCAATGCAAAAAATATATTCTGAAATGGATAAAAAAATATAGAATATGTTTAGAGGTATGCCCTCTGAACCAAAATAATAAGTAAAAGGAAAGAGTAAGCGTGATTGATATATATTGTACGATGTGTTGATTTAATATCATTATTATGGTTAAGCTGTTTCAGGAGCGGCTTCATCTGTTCTTCTTGGTCCTCTGCTGCCTCTGCCAAATGATTTACCACCTCTTTAGCCTCTTCTTTATTCTGGAACATCCTCCTCCAACTTCTTGTCTGTCTTTTTGAAAGTGGCTGGAATGACATCTTCAACAATGCCTTGTGTAATGTACTAAAATACCCAATTTATCTCTGACATATTTGACACCTTCTGCCTTGAGATAGTAATAATAGTATTGCCATGAGAATACCAAATCAACTAATTGTTTATCCTTAAGACTTCTCAAGAGCATCCAGACTTCAAGGTTTTTAACACCAGTTTCTGCATGGAGAGGCAATGCCATGTCCTGAATGAATGCAAACAATACCTTTTTGATTACAATTACACCCTCCAACAACAAATATTCATACACCTTTCTTCTGTCCTGTCTCTTTACTTGAACCATATATGTGGATTTGATTTATTTTAAATTTTAAAATAAAAAGTATAATCAAATATGCTAGCCAGAAAATCTTTATTATTCAACACCCATCTCTTTAGATTCTGTTCATTTAGAGAAGAGTATGACACCTTTGGACCAATTAAGGTTAAGAGTGATCGTTTATGGGGTGCATAAACATAAAGATCAATCTAAAACTTTGACATTTGTAGAGACACAGATAAGATGCCACTCCCAGTCATTAGAGCATTTGGTATTCTTAAAAAGTCAGCAGCTATTGTCAATAAAAGATATGCTCTTAAACCAGAGATATCAGATGCCATTGTAAAGGCAGCAGGTATTAATTGAATTTATTAAAAGATGAGGTAAGTGCTGGAAAATTGAATGATCATTTCCCATTGGTAGTATGGTAGACTGGATCAGGAACACAATCTAACATGAATGCAAATGAAGTCATTGCCAATAGAGCCATCTAAATCTTAGGTGGAGAGATTGGTGGTAAATTAGTACATCCTAATGACCATGTCAATATGAGTTAATCATCAAATGATACATTCCCAACTGCTATGCATATTGCTACAGTTATTTAAGTAATAAAAATATTTAATTTTAGACTCATGAAGTACTTCTTCCAGGATTATAAACATTATTAACAAGTCTTGAAGCTAAATCAAGAGAATTTGAAAAAGTAATCAAGATAGGAAGAACACATACTTAAGATGCAACTCCTTTGACACTTGGATAAGAATTCAGTGGATATGCTTAATAAATTAAAAACAGTATTGATAGAGTCAAGACAGCCGTCAAATAAGTCAAATATTTGGCTCAAGGTGGAACAGCTGTTGGAACTGGTATTAATACATATGTTGGATTTGCTGAAGCAGTTGCAGAATAAGTTAGCAAGGAAACTGGATATGAATTCAAGACTGCCCCAAATAAATTTGAAGCTTTGGCAACTCATGATGCCTTGGTTGATTTCCATGGTACTTTGAATGCAGTTGCTGTTTCATTAATGAAAGTATACTCTATATTTAATTAGATTGCCAATGATATTCGTTTCCTTGGATCAGGACCAAGAAGTGGATTGGGTGAATTGATTCTTCCAGAAAATGAACCAGGATCATCAATTATGCCAGGCAAAGTCAACCCAACTTAATGTGAAGCCATTACAATGGTTTGTGCTTAAGTTATGGGTAATTAAGTTGCAGTTACAGTCGGTGGATCCAATGGGTATTTCGTATCATTAACTTAGACACTTTGAATTGAATGTATTTAAACCAGTCATAATTCATAATGTATTACATTCAATTAGATTATTGGGTGATGCATCAGTATCATTTACTAAAAATTGTGTTGATGGAATTTAAGCAAATACCAAAAAAATTGATCAATTAATGAGTCAATCATTGATGTTAGTCACTGCTTTGAATCCATACATCGGATATGAGAAGGCTGCAAAGATTGCTAAGCATGCTCATAAACATCATTAAACATTATTAGAAGCTGCACTGGAACTTAAGATTTTGACAGAAGAACAATTCAAGGAATGGGTTAAGCCAGAACACATGATTGGCCCATAAGAATACCACCCTAAAAAGTGATATATAATAATAATAATAAATTAAAAGATATCTAACAACCATGGATGAGAACAATAACAATTAAGATGGGTAAGAATTCAATTCACATTAGTGAATAAACCGTCATTTTTGAGGAGAAGATCACAAAAGTCAACGGAGAAATAGCCATTAAACGTTACTAAAGAGGCAAGTTCCTAGGTAAGGGAGGATTTGCAAAGTGCTATGAGGCAACCAACCTAGAAAACAAGAAAGTCTTAGCTGCTAAAATCATCGCCAAATCAACACTCACAAGGAATAGGGCCAGACAAAAGGTAAGTAATACTTATAAATCATATAGTTAGTATCGGAAATCAAAATTCACAAAAGTCTTTAAAATTAGAATGTTGTACAATTTGAACACGTTTTTGAAGATCACGAAAATGTATACATTCTCTTGGAACTTTGCTCCAATCAAACTTTGAATGAATTAATTAAGAGAAGAAAACGATTGACTGAAATTGAAGTTCAATGTTATGTTGCATAAATGGTTAACGCTTTAAAGTATCTCCATCATAACAACGTGATACATAGAGAGTATATATATATTTAAATTAGTTTAAAATTGGGAAATTTATTCCTCAACAAGAACATGGAACTTAAATTAGGAGATTTTGGGTTAGCAACTAAACTTGAATTTGATGGTGAGAAAAAACGAACTATATGTGGAACTCCCAATTACATCGCCCCTGAAGTCCTAGATGGCAAAGTTGGCCATTCATTTGAAGTTGATGTTTGGTCCCTAGGAGTTATCATCTATGCCATGCTCATTGGAAAACCACCCTTTGAGACACCTGATGTTAAAACTACCTATAGAAAGATTAAAATGAATCAGTATTCCTTCCCAGAACAAGTTCAAATTTCAGATAGCGCTAAATAACTGATTCAAAAAATACTAGTTCTCGATCCCAGCAAGAGACCCAATTTAGAAGAAATAATGGCTCATTCTTTTATGAATTCTGGTGGTACAATTCCAAAGTAATCTATTTTATTGATTTTTAGAGTCTTACCTCTATCGACCTTGGCTTGCCCTCCATCAGTCTAATATAATAAATAATTCCAGTAACCAAATAGGGTTTCAGAAACAGCTTAATCCAATCCTAAAATGGCCACCATGAGACCTAATGTATCATCAGAGAGATGTATGATTTATAATATTTTTAGAGGAATAATTTGGTACTACTTCAGGATTAAATACTGGCTATAATAATGGCTACAATAGCAGTTAAAGACCATCATCCCAAAAACCTCAAGACTTTAAATCATCTGTTAGCACTAAATCTTTGAATCAATTTTATATGACAAGTGCTGCTACAACCACCACAAAATAGAAAAATGAAATATTTGTTAGAAGATGGGTGGATTATAGTAGTAAATATGGATTAGGATATTTATTGAGTAATGGTGCTACTGGTGTCTTCTTTAATGATTCAACTAAAATAATTTTAGATGTTAAAACTTAAGAATTCGAATACATGGAAAGAAAAGGAACTGAAAAATAAGATGTAGTTGAAAAATACACTATCAACAACTATCCAAAAGATTTACAAAAGAAAGTTACTTTGTTACAACATTTTAAATCATACTTGGATGCTGATTCCAAAAATGCTGCCAATGAAATTACAGAATATGATTCTACATCATCTGTGTATGTAAAGAAATGGATGAAGACAAGACATGCTATCATGTTTAGATTGTCAAATAAAATAGTTTAAGTAAAATTGATATTAATGTTAGGTGAATTTCACAGATAAAACAGAGATCATATTGTCATCAGAGAATAAATTAGTCACCTATGTTAATAAAGTAGGTGAAAGAAGCAATTATCCATTGGCAACCGCCTTAGATAGTTAAAATCATGAAATGGCAAAGAGATTAAAGTATACAAAGGAAATACTTACACATATGTTAAATGGAAACACTAATATAGATCCGAAGAATCCAGAATGATCACTACAAAGCTGATTGTGACATAATAAATCAATAATATTTAAATTTAATATATTTTAGATATGAATAGTAGAAGTAGTAGTGAGGACAAGAAAGAGAAGAAGAGAAAGAGAAGCAGATCAGAGAAGAAGGAGAAAAAAAAATTAAAAAGTAAAAAATCTAAGGAAAGAAAGTCTAAAGATAGGAAGAAATCTGAAAAGAAGAGATCTCAAAAAAGATCAGAAAAGAAAAAGAGGAAAGAGAAAGAAACTAAAGAAATTAAACCAGAAGTTGTAAAACCACCTGAAGAAATAGAAACAAAAGAAGTATTATTATTCATTTATGTAAAGTAACGAATTGCTAGACTAAAATAAGAAAGAAGAAAGAGATCTCGATCTAATTCAGCTGTTAAACATTATTAGAAATAAATATTGGCCAACAATCCAGCTGCTAAATAAAGTATTGTGAAAGGTCTATTCTTTAGATGCCTTGGGATATGATAAATAAGATTGTTTTTGGGATGGTTTTACATGGGTACCAAAGACAAATTTGCATGATAAAGTTAGGGAAGATAAAGATAAAGTAATGTCATTGACTAGTAGAATGAGAAGAATTCAAATTTGTAATATTCCAACAGGACTTACAAATCGTGATTTATATGCTGAATTGAGTAGATTTATGAACAGAAATTACTTAAATGATGTTGGTAATGCTAAACCAATATTGTATTGTCATCTAAATGAAAAAGATAGAACATGTACATTAGAACTTTCATCAGTAGAGGAAGCAAATAGAATGTTAAAATTAGAAGATATTAAATTATTAGATGAATCTTGTAAAGTATTAAGATTAGGAGATAGCTTATATGGTATAAATTATGATTTATTTTTTAGGTTAATCAGTAAATCAATCTTAATTAGTATAATAAGCTCATAATATGGCCTAAGCATAAGCAGCCGCATATCTTGCTTTAAAATCTCTCGGCTGCGCTAGAGGGCAGAGAGAAGAAGATGAAATTCTGGCTTAGGCAGGTATCCCATCCAGGATTATAAAGGTTGGAAATTTCTTAAATGCTGCTATGGCAATTAATCTAAATAAAAATGAATGGAATGAAATGAGGGATGATTTGTTAGAGGGATTCTCAGAATATGGTCATATTGAGGATGATTTCTTTGTCAAACCTTTTTAAGCAGGATTGGGAGGTATTTATAATTATAATATAAATAGCCGAAGCAGGTTCTCTATTCATTATTTATTCTACTATAGAATAAGCTCAAAATACAGTAGTGTAGATGTATGGTAGAACATATAATTAGAGAGCATTAAAAATCATATTTATTAATGAATAAACATATATTAGAAGTTACATCCCCTTAAAATTAAAAGTTTAAGCAGAAATAGAAGAAGTAATAAATACTTAAGATCATGATAATTATGATAATGAACATTTTGAAGATTAAGAAGAATATTTAGAATAAATGGAAATTAATGGAGTAGCTGCTGAACCAAAAGACAATTGAATATTTAATATTTGGTAAACAGATTTAATTTTCAATTAAGTTTACGCTTACTCTTTAGCTTAGGTTCTATTTAATCGTCATTATATTCATTATCATTTTCTAATTTTCCTTTTTTCTATTTTTTAGCTGCTTTCAATCCTTCACTATAATCTTAATAAACTTATTCTCTATTCTCTATATCTATTTCATCATCAACTTTATTGTTTTCATTCTAAATATATAATAATTATTACATCTTCTTCTTCTCCTTCTTCTTGCATTTAATCTGAATAATCATCATTATAATAAACTTATTTTCTTTCTCTTTATCCACGTCCATATTCTTTTATTTCTTAAACTTCATTTTATTTTGATGTTATCCATTCTGGCACCTCTTCCTCTTATATTAGTCTATAATTGAAATATTGATCATCCTTATTTTCAATAAAATTTTTGTATATCAATTTTTCCTATTAATATCTAACTTTATCAGCTTCTATAAATGCTTCAAATTCTTCTTCACTTCTAGCTATCCATTCATTAATTTATTCATCATTGGGAATTTCTTCTGCCTCAAATAAATCAACTTTATTCTTTGATCTAAAGAAATCCTATAATCTTTCCTTTCTTTCTTAATCTGTTGATCTTTAATTATAAAGTCCAGCTTAAATAATTACAGCATCCAAACCCATCTTATGTTCAGCCTTACTCAATATTTCCTCCTCTATTTTTGTAGCTGTTACTAATCTAAATACTCTAACTTCATTTTTTTATCCTATTCTATAAGCTCTATCTTAAGCCTGTAAATCCATCATTGGATTCCAATCACTATCAAATAAAACAACTGTATCTGCTGATTATAAATTCAATCCCAATCCTCCAGCCCTTGTACTTAACAAAAATATGTTATAAATAGAATTTTCTTAATTAAATAATTGAATTCTAGATTCTCTGTCTTCTGATTTTGTTGAACCATCTAATCTCAGATATCTCCAACCTCTATATTCAAAGAAGGATTCCATAATATCCATCAATTAAGTCATCTAACTGAAAATCAATAATCTATGCTTGAAATGTAGCAATTTCGGTATAATTCTATCTAATAATTCAAACTTTCCACTTGATCTCCAAATTTCATCTGTTACTCTATTCATATCAAGATTGAGCATGAAAAGATATGGATGATTACATATCTTTCTCAATTACATCATAAGATTCTACAATGCTTGTGAACCTGATTTACCAGATTATTAATCAAATGTCATTACACCTCTCTCTTTTATTTAATTGTATATCTTCTTTTACCAGGCGGACAATTCAATTTTAATAACATACTCAGTCTTTCTAGGTAATTCTGATTCAACTTCCTTCTTGACTCTTCTTAACAAGAATGGTCTCAATACTTAATGCAATCTATTAATAATCAACCATTTCTCTTCTTCATCTAATGAACAATCTTTTTCATTTGCTCCCATTTTACTTAATGGCATTGTAAACCATTTTTCAAAATCTTCACAAGATGAGAATACTTTAGGTAATAAAAAGTTTAATAATGCCCATAATTCAGCCATATTATTTTACAATGGAGTACCTGTCAATAAAATTCTTCTATCACTCTAATATTATTGACCTAAAATCATAGCAAATTTGCTTCTAGAATTCTTCATTCTATGTCCTTCATCAACTATTATGTATTTCCATTCATATTTTGATAAAGTCAATCTATCCTTTAAAACATATTCATATGTAGTTAAACAAATGTTCCATTTTGTTGTTTTCATCTGTTTTGAAATATCTTTTCTAACTTAGGGTGATCCCTTATAAATCATTTTTTTTAATGATGGAGCCCATTTCTCAAATTCATTCGACCAATTACTTAAAGTAGATAGTGGCACAATAATTAAGAAAGGACCAAAATTTTTCTTAACTTCAATAAGATAACATAATAGTGAAATAGTTTGAATAGTCTTTCCCAAACCCATTTCATCAGCTAAAATTCCATTTAAACTGTTATTGTACAGACTTACTAGCCAATTCAATCCTTATAATTAATATTATTTTAATTTGCCGCCTTCTAATAAAGTTGGTTATGCAGTGACTTCTTCTTAAATTTTATGAGTAATATTATAATATACTCTGTTTGACTATTACACATCATATCCTAACCCAGATGTTGTTTTTTTTTCAACTACTTCATCAGTTTCTGTGATTTCTTCTCCCTTCTATAATTTCACTCTAGCACCAATATCTTTCAAGAAATTATCAGTTTACTACAATATAGAGATTACTCTTTCTCTCTTTGCTTAATCTACCTTTTCTAAATAAATAGCATAATTTTCAGTTTTCAATATATTTAAGAGTTCTTCTTTGAGTTTTTATTACTATTATTAAATCTTTTGATCCTTCTATTCCAAATAAACTTTAAATTGAACACCTCTCTTTCTTGCATGTTTATATTTTTCTATGAAATTCCATAAATTCAATCTAATGAGCAAAGATTGCTTGCATAAACTCCTTCTATTTTATTTTCTTTCTCCTTGCCTACTCATGTCTAATCATATTTAATTCAAATTTATCAGATAACTTTGATTCTGATCTTCTTTATGGTTTATCCCGCTTAAAATAATTTCGATCCAGAAGCATTCGTTCTAACATCCTTGACTATAATACAGCCTAATTTTCCTCTTAAAGCAAAGGATTGAGTATGGCATCCTTCATTCGTACATAAAAATCTTTCTGGTTCAAAAACATCCTCTCAATTTTTAAGCTAACATATCGAGGATCATCTGGATATATTTTCTTGAATTCCTATTCTATTTCTTATTTACGTCTCTCAACATACACTTACATACGATCACTAAACAGTGAGTTATCCTAATATTAAGGTATTAATAGTACATCAATAGCAACATCCATCTTAAGTCTTGGATAGCGGTCTCTAAATATGGTTTTCAGTTCTTCGTTTTTGTCGATCTTATCATGAAAATACCGAAGGGAGTTTTGAAATATCTTTTCTCGCTCCTATTCAAACTAGTCTTTGGTCAAGGGAAACATCTATTTTTCATTTTCAATATGGTGATTTCTAAAGGGTCATTCATAACATTACCTCTAAACTTGTTTGTAACAAATCATTTGTTGCCTCAACTGGTAAACCTATTTTTCATCATAATTCTAAATAAATATAAATGAATATTTACATAATCTGCTTCTTATTACATTTTAAATGATTTCTTAAATCTAATGCAAAATATTTTATATATTTATGACTTAAATATTATATATACACCACAATTTAAAAATGTCCTACACATAAAAAAGGTCCTACCCAATATAAATTGGTTAGGACACATAACTATATTAATATAATATCAAACTAATCTCTAATTTTATGCTTTTTTTTCATTTATTTATTATCTCAAAAAATCTGCATATCTTCTATTTACTTCATTTATTTACTTTTCATATAAGTAATGCTTACCTATTATTTCTTTTTTTCTCTCTTTAAACTTTTTTATATTTCTTGTGATTGAATTTCAACTAATTTTTAATTGTATGCTTTCTCATCTTTCTCTCTTTACTTTTATTCAAGGATTTATTCTTGTAAATATCGTTTAAGGTCATTTTATTATTCAAGTTGTCTTTATTTTTCATACCTTTCTTCCTGTTTATCAAATATATTATTGCTGATTATATTTCTAAAAAGTCCACTTTCACCTATTCTTAAAGAATCTATCTTATTCTGGGCTTTAGTACTCTTTTCTCTAAGTTCTTTCTTTATTTAATCTAATTCTCTTAGTCTTTCCTACTCACTCAAGTAATTTTTTTTAATTATAATCTCCCCTGATGGAGAATTTTAGTGTTTATTTAAGCTTGCTTTATATGATTTAGATTCAATGGTTTAATTTTAAAACATTTTTCTGTCTTCATACTTAAGCTTATCTAGCTATTATAAAAACTATTTATCTGTGATCTATTTCCTACTATTTAATAATTAACTGTATCTTTAATCATTTAGTAACCCTTTTTATATTTTTTATTTATTCTCCTCTGCATTTTTCTATTGATCAAATTTATCATCTTTATTTACTATCTTTTTCATTATTTATTACAGGATATAATATATAATTTTTATGTCGATATATCAAATCTCCACCTTTTTGACTTTCTCTCCAATTTCAGGGTTTTCTTGGGCAATGACTTTAAGTTTATCTTTGTTTTAGAGGAGTTCAGCAGTATTCATCTTGTGAACTTTCTTTGTTTTTTTTGCTTATTTCTCTTAAATCTAACTTTTTAGAATATCTGCATGTCTAAGATTGACTTCTTTTATGTACTAAACATAGACTAATACTTACATCAAATTTTTTCTTTTCATGGTCATTATAATTATCTAAATCTTATTTCCATATTTCTGCTTATTTTTTATTGAGTTCTTCTTCCTCTTCTTGTCTTCTTTTCTTTTCTTCAATTTAAGAATTCAAAAATGATCTCAATTATTATCGTTAATCTAATTATTTTACTTTTTTCTTGTCTTCTTCAACTCTTTCCCTTTCATTTTAAGCAATAATATTTCTTAACATTTTATCATCCTCCTATTTGATTAATTCTTTTTAATCTCTCACAACTCCTTCAGCAAACATTCCCATAACCTTTTTCATCTTCTCTTCTCTCTACTTTCTCTCTAATTCTCTTTATTCTTCCAACTAATTTTATAAATTGATATATTGTTGTTGCATTTATGTTTCTGCTTCCTTCTCCATTTTGGCATCTTCTAATGCTTTCTTTCTATACTCTTCATTTTCTTTCATCATTCTCAATAATCTTTCCCTCTCCTTATTTCTTCTATTTAATTGTTCTTTTTGCTCTAATTCTAACTCCTCTCTTATCTTTCTAACCAACAAACTATCTAATTCCTTTTCTCTTTTCTATTCAACTTTTCTAATAATTAATTTCTTAAATACTTTCTTTGCTATTCATCCCTAACCTATTTGTCCCTTTATAACTTCTCATTATAAATCTTATTTTTTAAATTATCATGTTTCTCTTTCTCTCTCTAATCATACACATTAAGTTAATAGTGATGTAACTTCACATAGGCATCTTCATCTTGTACTTCTTCATGCTTTTTGTAAGATTTCTCATTCACTTATCTATCTAATTCTGACTTGATTTTTTTTTTGAATTCTTATTATCTAACTTTTTCGAGTTCCTTTTCTTTCTTAAACAATTCAGTATCAAATTTAACTAATGTTGCCCATTCATCATCCTCATCTCCATCCATCATGTATACTGATTTAGGAGCCTAAAAATGTTAGGTTATATTACCTTTGATGAAGTTTCTGAATGCATTTCCTATTAATAAAGTTGTTATTAATTTGACTACCTTGAGTGACTACTAGCTGGTTTAGGTTATGCTGCAGGCAGTTATGTTTAAGTGACTATTTACGCTTTCAAGAATACCTTACGATTCCTTAACTGATTGATCAACTTAAGATTATGTTGTAGATCCAGCATTTTGAATTGCTTACTACACTTATTGTTTTAAATTTTTCAAAGTCACATCATTCACTCTAGTCTTGGAAAAGTATTCACTAACAATTTGAGTAATAATCTACTGATAACGATGTAAGTTACTTATATTTTGTTTTTGTTATTCTTTCCAAAATCCTTTATAAAGCGATCCAAGACAGTCTATTTGAGTTATTCTCTCTATTATTGGATAAGGGCCTTATCAAGAGACTCTTTTTTTTTAGATTCGTTTGTCACCTGGCTCATTAAAATTAAAATAAATATTAAAATAAATTAATTAAAAGCGCCATTAATGGATAAACAAAAAAGAAAGAAGCATGGAGCACATAATGAATCAAAGAGTCTATGGAATTACACTCTCTCCCCAGGATGGTCACAAGAAGAGGTCAAAATACTGAAGTTAGCTCTCCAAAAGTATGGGATTGGAAAATGGAGAAGTATTGTAAATTCAGAATGTCTTCCAGATAAATCAATCGGATAAATTTACATTCAAACATAGAGAATGCTTGGATAATAATCTTTAGGCGATTTTATGGGTAAATTTCATAGAGATGTAGGATTACAAATTGATTTGGAAAAAGTTTGGATTGATAACAATCATAAAGTAGGGGTTATGAGGAAAAATGGTTGTGTCATCAATACAGGTGATAATCCTAATAAGGAGGAAAGAAAATTAAGAATTGAAGAAAATAGATAAAAATATTCAATAAGTTAAGAGGAGGTATCAATTAAATTTATGAAGATTAATAAAATTAAATTACCTAGATTTAAGAATGATTGTGTGGCCAAATATTTCACAATATAAGAAATAGAAAATGATCAATTTACAACAATTGACAAATTACTTCATTTTCAAAATCTTGAAACAGAGATAGAGAAGAAACTTAAAAAGTTACAATAAATTAAGTTGAATAAAAATGGAAATGGAGCTCACCATGAAGAGGAAATTATAGCTTAATGAAATATTAATTTGTTTGTTAATGGAATAATTTGATTCATTCAATCCTGTAAGTATTCAAGCAATGCTGACCAAAATAGAAAATATTGGATTCTCTAGTCCCTCTAAAGAGATCACACTCATGGATAATATTCTCAGAGTAGCTGATTAGTTAGTGAATAAATTCATTACATCTAAATAGTAATCTCTTATTTGCTTTTACCTTGAAGAAAATGTAATCTTAATATTAACTTAAGTTTTTAAAAACATAATCCAAAAGAAAAACTTATGAAAGCTTCAACTCTTTTTTAAATTCATTGGAATAATATAATACGAAGTAATCTTCAACTATTTTATACCTCTTTTAAGTTGATTAGTGTATGAGATAAGCAGAAGTTTATCAAAAATCCAATTAAACCATCAGAAATTTTACGAAAATTAGTAAGGAAATGCTTTTAGATAATGTTACACTAAAATTTAATGATATTATTAATATTTCTTAACTAGTTTTTGATGAATTAACCGTTGATGATATCCTTAAACTATTGTCAATTGAAGTATAACAAAATGCTGCAACAATTAATCCATTTATTGAGTATTTTTATTAATGAATTAGGATTTCTGCAAGCCAATTAACACAAATAATGATCATTCACGATAAATCTAAATCCTAGAAGGAACCATTTCAAACTCCTAAGAAAAAGACAAGACCATCAGAATAATATCATAATTTCAATTTATAAGGATTTTATAAATGGGATTCTAAGTTTTTTAGTGAATAAGATTTCTATAAGAACCCAATGAATCAGAGATTGCTTTAAGAATTAGACACTGAGGCCAAGAAATATCCAAAAACCAGAATGCTGTCATCTTAGTTTAATTACTATAGTCCATTACCAGCTAATCAAACAAGATCTGATTTTGAGTCTAAAGATTCTTTATATTCAGATCTCCTCAAATAAAAAAGTTCTAGCAAATAAAAAAGTCCTTTAAAAGGCTTTCATCATTCAAGCGGGAAAAAATAGGATTAAAGTATAAGAATGTTTAAGTATTAGTTAAATAAAATGGATGCATATTTGCTGAAGAAGTTCCAAAAAATTAAATTGAATTAATAAAATTAATTCAGAAATACTAAATAAATTACTTTGATCCATTGTTGAAATTGCCCGCCCCTCTGGACAATCATATTACTTACGAAAATCTGATTGATTTGTATACTTAATTAGAGCCAGAAATAACATTTCGAAAATAGAATTACAGAGCTTTACAATTCTTCTCCTCCTCTGACCCTAGATATTTATAAATAGCTTAACGTATTAAATATACTAATTTAGATGAAAATATAACAGCAATATCATAAATAGATGGATGGATTTTAGGAAAGAATGAATTCGGGCATATAGGATGCTGTGCTGATACTTATATTTTTAGATTATGAATTATTAAAAATTTCGTTAAAATGTGGATTTCATTCTCTCAAAACAATCAGAAAGACTTGAGAGTCCAAAAGAAAAATCATTCATTGCCCCATTAAGAGTGAAAACTGAAGTTGTTAGTACTTAGCAAACTGCATTACCAAAATTAAACATGATGGATAGAATTAATTAAGTAATTTTGGAATAGAGAATTAAATCACCTATGACTACTTAGAGAAAGAAGAATAACAAGAGTAAAGAGAATTATATTGAATGCTTTGAAAAGAGACAAGATTAACTAACTAATTATTACAAACGTAAATGAGTGTGTAAATTATATCAACTAGAGGATTTGTTTTTATAGAATAGCATTTCTTATTTTGTTAATTGTATTCTTTTTCCATTTTCATCTATTAATGGATGTCCATCTTAACTAAGTACAAATCCATTATCATCTATTTAATAGATAAGTTCTTCATCTTCATCTTCATTTTCATGTATTGTGGACATTCTTTATGCTAAAAATAACTAATAATAATACATTTTAATTGATCAAATTCTTCTTTTGTTAATTATATACTTTATGGATCATGTACATGAATATTATCGAGACTATCAATCATCATTTAATCATTTAATGCTTTTATAGGTGAATCTTCATTTGGGTTGACATAATGTTTTGAAGGTTAAGCTATTTATTATAATTTTTTAGTTATTCTATTTGGTACATTTGTTATGTCTGTCAATGGATGATCTGATGAAATATATTCTACATCTTATATTTCACTAACTGAATCCTTACTTGAATTAAGAATTGAACTTAAGTGATCTGGGATTTTACGATTTATTAGATAATCATTCACTTATTTGTTGAATTGTTCATATTTTTTTATATATTGATCGTAGTTATCTAGTGAATTTCTTTAAGGGTGTTACTATTTATATTAATACTCTTCAGTCTCATTCTCTTTACCTCTCTACGATGATAATAATTTTTCTGTTAATTATTTACTATTTGATAAATTCATTTGATAAAGTTAGGATTTAAGTTTTTCAATTTATACTTGAAGAGCTTTAAAATCTGTTTATTCTTATTTCTAGAGTTTTTGAACCATATCTCTACATGTTTAAGTAATTGAATAATTTAATTATTCTTTTATTTACTACACTTTGTCTTCTATATTCACTTATTTTTTATCCTTATTTTATTGTTGCTATTATTATAATATTAATTGCTATTATTGACTCATGTATTCTATTTATTTATTTTGCTATTCGTATAATTTTAGCATTTCTTCCCTTTGATTCCTCAATGCAGTATCGATGTACATTTGTATAGAATTAGGCTAATTAGGTCTAATATTGGGTTGTGATTAAATCACAGGGGCTACAGGTGATTTGCTTGTTGGTGCATCTGTCTAACTCATCAACCTTAAACTTTGAAATCCTTTTGGATTATAGACATTATTTTCACGCTCTCTTGATATTTATCTTGGATCATTAGCTATGATAAGAGATTGACTTACAATTTTATTGTGGGTAAACTTATACATATTAGATCTGATTAGTTGTTGGAGTGACTTATAAAAACTACAATCTGTTTGAATGTTCTAAATATAGTTATATCACTTACATGAGATTACAGGATTCCTTTAGAGGGGACTGGAAGGTGCTGGGGAAAGTCTTCGCTGTTAATGCATATAAAATAAATTAAATTTGAAATTGTTAATGTTGGAAAATTCAATAATATATAAAAAACGAGTTGACTTTTTATTTTAATATTAATAAATCAAGATAATAATAAAGTACAATGAAACAGTGGCCTAGATTACTAGTAAAGCAGTTGAGTGGGTCCCAGGATTTCTCTGCCATAAAGTTCCAAAAGATTGAATTTTACAACAAATAACCACCAGAAAATAAAGTTGTTGTTCTTAAAAGCCTTCACAAATAAACCGAAACCATTCATAGTTTTCGTCTAAGTACAGATATTGATAATAATACTCGTCAAAGAAGAAAGAGTGAAAGTGGTGGTCTAACCTCTTCCAAAATTGTAATATTTACTTTAAACAAAGTCTAATATCGATTTGAAATATCCTAAAACTCTTATACAACAACATTAATTTATTGATAGAGTGAAGGATTTGAGAAGGAGAGCAATATAAGGAAGAATGAAAAGCAAATTTCAGAAATCATACAAGAAAATTGATGGGGGAAAACCAAGTAACTTTAACCCCCAAATGACTAATACTTAAGCCAATAGGGAAAAAGCATTGGCAAGTCTTTAAGAAATTCAAGTAACAAGAACATTTCAAAGGGATCGTACTTACTATTAACGAACTTTTGAAAAAATGAATTCAGGACTGACACCAGATTCACCCAGTGAACACAGTATATAATTCTAAAAATCTTAAAAAAAAATAATAATTCGACCAAAATGGCAACAATTTGTCTTACTCTAATTAAACAGATATAAACCCAAATCTTTCGAATAATTAAAAAGAGATTCCATAATCAATTTACTTTCAGATACAAAAGAAACAATGCCAAACACACCTGCAGTTAAAGTAAGAATTTAACACAAATTGTAACCTTATTTTTGTATTCCTCGAAAAAAGGGAAGCTAAAAAACTTGTCTAACTTCCTAATCTTAAAGACTCTAAACAGTTTTGTGATGATATATGAAAATATAAAGTATCAATAATGACTTCTACTTGTATTACTACCTAAAATTCTTTTTCTTAATTTAAGATTTTTATGTATCAATGGTCCAATTCTTATTACATAAATAATTACTTGATTGTATCTATGGAACTTCTATCAGATGTCCTATTACATGATGAAATAACTTTATCAAACTTCTCAATAAAGCTTTATTTCACACTATTACATGGAATCTTATCTAAATTAGTTAAACTTGTTTTTTATATTGAGATATTGTGATTGTTATTTGGATCAAGATAATAATTAAAAATGTCCTCTTATGTACATTTACTTAAATTTAATTCATTATTAGAATGTGCAAATTCATCTTCTGATATAGAACATTGTCTTTTTGGTGGTTCAAATTTCACACTACATTATATTATTATATACTCTCTGACTTCCTAAATCTATTCCTTTTACAATAATTCACATTTATTTAAATACTCTTGTATGTTAGTTTTATAATTTATCGATATTTGTTTAGATTCTTATCAATATGTGAATCTCGTAATGCAGTACTCTGATATTTATCCGACCAAAATTCAGGGCAATGAATCCTACCACTATTTATCAATGGGACTTTGTGTTTTTAGGGGAGGAGTGGCTCAAATTTACGTTTCCTATAGATGGCAATGGTGTCCTTTCTTTCCTCAAGCGCCTTATCTTTCAATAGAAACTACAAAAATAATTCACTTTGAAAACTGGCAGAGAGAGCATAACATTGAAATTGATTTTTCTTTTCTTCGCCAATTATTGTAATGTCAGCTATTCAATCGGAGGCAGCAAACTCAATTGAGATTTCATAATCTCTGGGTTGTAAGTGAATTCTTCTTACATTTAATTATATAATCAAGTCATAAACAATTAATATATTTAAGATCTCTTTATAGGATGTAGTGGTACTGATCGAGGAGAGTCAGAAAAAACAAGTGGTTTATGATCCTGTCTTTTAAGAGGTTTAAGAAGTCTTCCTCTTTTCGAGCCATGAATCCTATTTAATTCACTATCAGATTCACAAATAGCTGACAATTCAATAACTTGAGATTCACGTGGAGTGTATTTATAACTCAATTTACGAGGACTCTTTGCTTTTTATTTATTGTAGTATTCTAATCCCTCTTAACCTTTTAAATTAAGAGTATATAATTAGTTATGCTATTCAATTAACGCTTTGATTTTATCTTTTTCATTTTTAATATGTTGTGGTTATCTTTCTAGGTTAATTAACTAAATACTTCATATAATCGTGATATTTCTCTTCCAAGATGAATTTTTTTCTAATTTTTGGATCTAATTATTTAATGTAATTTGCTATTTTTGAGGAAGCTCCAACAAAGTTTTTATATCTACCCAGGACAGATGAATCAGATATAAGTTAATTTAAATCATATCTAATATAATATATTAATTTACAAGTTATCTTATTTTTTGGTCAATCTGCAAAAAATGTCAACATTGAAATTATTCATTTTAGTCATTTATGCTACCTACCCAAAATCAAATTCAGTATTAGTTTCAATATCACAAGTTGAATTAGCTTTATTACTTAAATACATAAATTAAATTTATTCATTCTTTTTTTGCTTTTGACTAAAATATTTTGTTTTGTTTAGGTGGATTTGTTGATTTTTGGTTTAACTTTCTTATTCTATCCTCTTTCATGATTTTAACAATATAGAGTGAAGTTTCAAGGAGTAGTGCTCCTACTAAAAAATATGCTGCTAAAGCTAATGCTTCATCATATGAAACCTAAAAGAAATATATTCCCAAATAATATCCCATTAGTCCACTTGCAAATATACTAAATATGAATGATAAACCAAAATTAACACTCTTTTCATATTCTTTTATTGATTCTTACTTTTTCTCTTAAAATACTCCTTTAGTCAATGCAGATGATTTAGACAGAAATGCTCTATCTTAACACCTCAACTCTCTTGCTTTAATTTCTTCCAAAACTTCCTTAGGTCTATGATCTTCTTCCCATTTAATTTATAGAGCCACTAAATCACTGTGCATTATAAATTTGGTGCCTACTATTACTTATAAATTCAATTGATCCACATGATCACTATTATAGTTATCCACATAGAGCTTGACTTCCTGAAATTTGGCATAATTTTATGGATTTGATGGATCTTATGAATAAATAAAGTGCTTCTTAATCTATTAAGGGAGCAAGTCAATATAAACATAAACCATATTAATTTAAATAAATTTCATCAGAATAGAATGGACATTGGAGTTCAAAAGTAAACAGATGATGAGAAGTAAGCTCAATAAGGGCAATAATTCAATTAATTGAATGACAGTGGAGACAAGAAATCCCCAGGTTGCTGTGCTTTTCTTTCGGTCGAGTATGTTGTATGAATATTTTAGTTATTATACTCCATATTTTAATGTCACAGAAACTGATGTAATACAAAGAATCTAAGCAACATTCCTACCATTCAGACCTGACTTTTTAAATATGGCTAAAGCCAATCCAGATTTGTATTTAAAATTTGTTATTTTAAGATGGGGACCAATATGGATTAATGCTACCTTAATTTTTTTGATCACAGCAGTCGCTAATTTAAGATAAGTTGATAGTGAGAAAGTAATGTTTATATCCATTTAGGAAATACAAACATTAGAAATAAGTTATGTTCCATAAGCAACAGCACTATTATACATCATTGCCTTTGGAACACCAGCACTTTTAGCAATTGTCATGAAACTTCTTGGAGTTGATTTGAGTTTCTTCTTAACTATCTGCTTGTATGGATACTCTATGTCAACTCTATTACCTGTCACATTGTTGTGCTATTTTTAAAATAGTCTCCTTTTATGGTTGATTATAGCTTATGGATTTGGAAATTCAACGTTGTTTTTGATTATCAATTTGAAAGAGTATTATATTTATTTATTGTAGGGAATTAGACAAATTAGAAGCATCAAAGAAATACATAATTATTGGAATAGTGGTAACCATGCAATTGTCTCTATATCTATTTTACAAATTCGTGTTTTTTTCATATGTTTCAGAACCATCAAAAGAATGATTTATTAATATTATTCAATTTTCAGCATTCCTTAGTGCTTCATCTAGATGCTTCTCTTGTTGTGCAAATGCATATCCAGTATATTTCCTACTGATTATTGGTCTTGAGGGTAGCAAGGTCTATGTTTCAAAATCTTGTCTATCTTCAAAGATATTGTCAAAATGCTATTATTGTATGGAGGGTTAAGAACTTCCTTTCCTTGAGGCTTAGGATGAGGCAGGTTCTTAAATGTCCTGAACTTTTCTAATTTCAAATAATTATTATTCTGAAAATATTCCCCATCTTGCTAATGCCAAATCAAATAGGATTGTAAGTATTAGAATACCTGCTAGAATAAAATAAAATTAAGAATTTATTATCAAATGTTTAAATGTATGTGCAATTTCTAATTGATTTGTAAATGAAGACAATACCATATATGTAAGTAAATAAATTGCAATAGAACCAAATATCATTAAAGCAGAACCCTAAAAAATATACTAATAAATTACAATTGAATAACTATATGAGAATACAAATACTTTAAGGTTAACAATTATAATTGCATAACAAAATACAGCCATTCCTACTGATGATAAAAATAGAATTCTTCCTTCCTTATCAATACTAGTTTATTCCATAGATGGAAATACAGCATAAATAACAATTGCTGACTAAATTCCACCTGAACAAAACCAAAAAAAGAATGTTAATAATGATACTTTGTTATTTGTTCTATAAAGATCAGGATCTATGATAGGATAATTCTTTACTTTTTAATAAAAATTTAGATGAGTATTATTCATCTAGTGTTGCATAAACCATAATTGGTAAACTTGTGTAAAACATATTATAAAATTGATATAACCATGGATCATATAGATTTAATGGTGAAAATCCATTATAAAATGAAAACCAAAAATGAGGAAGAACAATCAACAAATTTTTATAGAAATTATATCCTACCAATATTTAATTTCTTCTATAACATTCCCTTCCATGATATAATAGCAATTATTATAATACTTTAAATTCACCAATTGAGTAATCTGATGCTCTTGCAGCCTAATTACCCTCAACTCCTTTAATTCCTATTCCAATATTAGCAGCAGTTATCATATTAACATCATTTGCTCCATCCCCTACTGCCATTGTAACAACATCTTATATATAATCTTTAACCAAAAGAACAAGTTCTTACTTTTATTTAGGGGATACTCTGCAAGCTATAACAGTATGACATTATTTAGCTAATTCCACTAATTTGCAGAGATATTTTTCATCTAAATGAATTAAAGAATCTCCAGTAATAATAAGAACAGTTGAGCTTCCATAAGATTATTTTAATTAATCTAAACCTATATTAATCTTTAATTATGCTTCTATTTAATCTTCTGAATGAATGATAATCTTTTATTGTGAATCATTTAATAAATTACATGCATAACTAATATTAATTGCTGTTTCTAATTTATCACCAGTTAAAACCCAAATTTTAATACCTGCATTTAATATCTTTTACATAGTTATTCCAACATCATCTTATAATTTATCCTCAATACCAGTTCCACCTATTAATATTAGTTTTTATTCAATCTCATCTTGTAACTCTAACATTAACTCTTCTCTGTTTGCAATCTACAATCCTGCTTAAAAATATTTTTAACTCCATTCTTCATATTCATGAATTGAAATATTTTTCTAGGCCAATAACAATGTTCTAAGTCCTTTCTCAGCATAACATTCTAAATGTTTTTCTGAAATTGGCAATAGTATTGAGTTTTATTCGTTTTATTTATCTAGTAAATTAATTATCATAGAATCTGCACCTTTTGATAATAATTTGATCTATTCTTTATCATCTTAAATGATAATTGACATTCTCTTCCTTGATGAAGTAAATTCCAATACTTAAAGTAATTTATATTAAAATATCTTATCTTTATAACGAACACTCATAATTCCATCATCTAATCCTAAATATTCAAATCCACAAAACTTAGCTCCCATTACTAATGCTAATTCATCTGGTGATGATGCATTATATTTAATTTATCCTTATTCATATTCTACAATTATTGTATGGCATAATGTAATATGAAGAAAATATTCAATTATGTTCCTACTTTATTCATCATCTTTTTCTAAATCTTAAAATAATAGTTTATCCCTGAAATCAACATAAGTTACTTTTGCCATTTTAGATATTTCTTCATCAGTTAATAATTAACTAGGATGAGAAACTATACCATAAGATCTACCAAATATAGAGATTGTTTTGAATTCCATTAAATTTTTAGTTATTGTTCCTGTTTTATCAGTAAACATATAATTAACATTTCCTAACTCTTCATTTAAATTAGATGTTTGTACTTCTGTTGGTTAATCACTTATTTTATCTTACTATATCATCATTCCTTATATATATTTGACCTAAACTAATGATCAAATCAATTGATACCATCTCTAAAGTCACCAATAATGATATTGGTACAAAATTTGTATATATCAACAACCATGTTCCCCATCTTTCCATTGTTCTAAATACAATATTAGTTTATAAATCATTCTCATCTAATTCTAAATAGGGAATATCCATAAAATTATCTAATTACCAAAATACTGAATATTATGCAGAAAATAAACAAATAACTAATTGACTAAAATTTAATTAAGATTTTACATGAAAAACACCAAAATTATGAAAAAGTTCATTTAAGATTCCAAAGTACTAGATTTTGGTCTGGCTTTTGTTGAATTCAACATAATCTTTGTATCAAGTCCAGTATAAACTACTATACCATACATCCAATGTGTATTTCTTAAAGAACATCCTCTTAATATAAAATTACTTTCATCTAATTAAAAGATTCTTCTATTATGTGCATCATAATTTGCATAAGATCCTCTTGATAATTATTCATCACTGTGATGATCTGGTGGTAGAGTTAATGTTCCATTAAATTTATATAGGTATGGATTTGGACCATCATATTAGATGAGCAATTACTCTTTATATAATAAATTGTCGTTTATAGTTTTAGTAAATGCTAAACCTTTATGTTATTTTTTGATCTTTAAATTACTTTCTCCATCTAAATTTTTAGTTTCAATAAAGCATGTTCCTTTGTCACTAGATTTCAATACAATAACATCTGCTGGAAAGTATTCTCCTTACTCCATTCTAATTATATCACCCACTAATAATTCTCTCCATTTTTTCTCTATTAATCCATATTAACCTAATACTAATGTAGTTCTTAATAATAAATATTACTTACCTATCATTTTCATCTTGGTCTGATAATTAGCGTTTACGATCTTCCAAAAAATCCTTAAACGCAGATATAGCAATCACAACGAATAATGGAAACCAGATAACAGGTTGCCCATTTGTAATTGATATCAAATCAACAGTTTCCAAATATCCCACTATTAAGAAATATATATTGGCCATTTTTGAAAATTACTCAATTAAGTTGAGAGGTAAGAATGTGAATAATGTATATTTACATGTTCTTATTGTATTATCACTTAATTATTCATCTGGAATATTTGTAATTATTGCTCTATCTATTGTAGGATAGAGTTTTACCTTTCATATTTCTCCAATGTGGTCTTGTTTTAAAACAGCAACCATCCATATCATATGAATTTTAATATGGTAAGTGATTGGGCCATTAAGATTTAACCTCCACCTACCCCAAATCACTAAATGATGATTATTACATAAATATAATTAAAAAACGATATAGTAATATATATTGTTATCTCTAATCACTCATGGGGAATAATCTTTTTTGATTCATGTTTAAGATCTCTTTCTAATTTTTATATGCATTTTTTATTATCTCCTTCATCTGGTCTATGTTTCATACAATCTACAAATCTATGTTCAAAATATATTCCTTAATATCTAAACTTTTTAGACATTTCATTGAATGTTGTTACTAACTTTAAAGCACAATCAACATAATTATCCACTGATTTTGTATTTTATTGATAACATTTCTCTTTCTACTCATACATATAATTAGTCAAGTAATATTTGGTTAGATTTTAGAATTCTTAGACATGAAAACTAATTTATTCTGTATATTTCATCTCCTTTTAAAAGCGATCATCCATTGAAATATTTATTTTATATATTTTTCAATTTTTTCAAGTATTTGATTGGATCAGATTCTTTGACTTTTGTATTCAATTATGCATATCTAAAGTATGGATTACCCATTCTCTCCTCAATCAATGTACTTGGTATTAAATTATCTAATTCCATTTTGTTTTCCACAATTACATTTTCTGGATCAAGAGTTTTAGCAAAAAGAAATGCTTCTTTCTATGGTTAATGACCTGGAAATAGAAGAGTCTCATCATGAAATCCCCTTAATTTTTAAAGAGTTGCGAAAAAAGCTCCATAATCCTCTATTTATCCGACGTTACTAAAAATTTTAATATCTTATACTTGACTAAGAGAGTATCTCCTGTAAACATAATTGGAATTTTAGTTGATTCAGGGCCAGTGTCTGTCACGGCTATCATATAATTATCATATGCATCTAACATTATTAATAAAAATACGTCCAGCAGCACCAATAAAACATATTGCTAAATCTCCAATTGAAAATGGGACAAATTCTCTTGCAATTTCTGTGCTAAATAGCGTCCCTAATTTATTTTCTACTGCCCCACTATATATTTTTGCATGATTGAATTTAGAATATAATTCTGGAACACTTGCTGTATGATTTGATCTTCCATGTGTTTAAAGGATATAATTCAATTTGTAACCAGATCTACCCTCAAGGTCTTTGATATTATAAAATGCTGGTTCAAAATCTCCAGGATCAATTGAGATAATTGATTTTGTTTAATGCTCCAATAACAGATAAGCAATGTAATGTTACCTATAGGTATAAGTAAACAGCTGTTTCAGAAGAGAATGATTCTAGGATGTATATTTCGAAAAACTATTCACATATTTAAATAATTTCATTAATTATTTTACTATCGAAGAAATTATTTTAACAAATAACCTTAAGTATATCATTCATATTATTCTAGATAATACCTCATTTCTTTTATGGTTAATTTTAAAGGATCATAGAGTTTGTTCCAATCTTCTGTAAAAAATATTAAGGCAAATAGAAATTTAATTTAAAAGTCGGTATATTTTGTATTCTCATCAAATTTGAAGTATTATCTCAATTTCCAAATAGATTATTTAATTTCGGTTTTCTCACTGATGTTTGCAATAGCTTTCTACATTAATATTACCACTTAATTTTCTAATTTGCTTGACCAATAAGATTTTACATATCAATACTTAATATATGAAACAAATACTAATTTTGCATCATGTCCCTCAATTACAGAAGAAACTAATCTGTGGATGTCAAACTTTATAAATTATGTTGGAATGGCTTCTGAAAATTAGCTGGTTAAAGAAATGGTGGCTATCC
>JMSD01000002.1:71384-88945 GCA_000715435.1 Paramecium caudatum
ATATAATAAATAATTTAACACTTATATAACCTATAATTCTATCAAATTTGATAATTAATAAAATCATAGACCATTTTATTGTAAATATTCTCTCATTTATTAAAGAGTAATTGTTTATGGATCAAATGGTTAACTCCACTCATTTGTATAAAATTTTAATGCAAAGAAAAACCTTATTAAGTATTCAGAATAAAATTTAGTTTTATCAAATTTAAAGAATTACCTCAATTACAATATTACTTATTTAAAAGCCACTCTATCATTAATAATATTTATGGCTTATTGCATAACTTATACAACTTGATTGATTTGACCAATCTGTGTTTGCATGTCGATGCTAATCTAATCATAATAAATACTAATTTTGCATTAAATCTCTGAACTCTTTCAGATAAGGGTCAGTAAAACTTTTAAATTTAGGTTTTATTTATATTTATGATCTTCCGAGTAAATATTGCTAACAAAGTTTTTCATATGTAATTCGTTATGAAGGATAATATTATATCAGTCCTTCTATTGTTCTTAAAAGAGCCACGTCGCAATTTTAATATGGTTGAATTTAGTATACTTAAGTTTTCAGCATTTTAAAGAAATTTGCAACATCTTAAATACTTGGTTTGAATGGTAAAACACCGAAAAGGAGTTAATGAAGGATTATTCCAATCTAAGATTAAGGAATAGTTTACAGAATACATATCTACAATACTTTTGCCACCATACACACTTTTAAAATCCTATTTTAACACATTATCTGAAACAAGTTGGTTGATTTCAGGAGCAGCATAACAAGGAGTACCTTAAGAAGTAATGTTAAACTCATTGTTTTTTATAATTTTGCCAACTCCAAAAGTCAGCTAATTTGTAAATAGGTTTTCCTGATAGATATGCTATGAGTATATTTTCAGGTTTAATGTCTCGATGAATAATTTTCTCCTCTGCTAATGGAGCATAACCAGCAAGTATTTATTTCAAAATATCCTTGGTTTCTTCAGGGGTATAGTATCTTTTTCTCTCCATTTCTTATTGCAAATTTTCTTAACATCTTTCCATAATTATGACCATTTATTTTTCGCTACTGAGATTTATTACTTTTTTAACACTTACTATGTTGGCATTAAACTTTGCTTTTTGAATCAAAATATTCAAAATTTTCTCCTCTACCTCTGCTGCTTTAGGGTCGAAAAATGTTAAAACCTACAATATTTAATGTAAATTACTTTTGCACAAAGAGGAATTCCCTAATCTTGTGAATTCTTTGAAAGACATTCGAAAACTCTACCAAATTTGCCACTTCCTATTTCTTTATTCAATAAAAGTGTGTAGTTTTCTATTGTTCTTTCAGAAGATAGCATGTTTTAATTAATTATTCTTTTTCTATTAAAACTATAAATTATTTACAGTCACAATATTAATTATTTTTACTACGATAGAATAAGTTAAATTTTTATAATAATACTCAAATATAAATCCAAAAAAATAATATGCCTAATGAATATGCAACAATTACTAAAGATAAATAATTTAATACATTGAATTTATTCCTATTTACTCCTCCTCATTATTGTATTTATTTGAGGGAACCCCATAAAATTGCAATAAGAGTGTAATATCATGACACTGATTAAAGATTTTGTCTTTACATATAAGGTCGATGAATACAAACCAAAATTAAGGTATACATTAATATAAAACCTAATGATATTTTTCATACAAGTCTACACTAGCGCTCTTTTAACATTTTATCCTTTCCTCCATATTCTATAAAATTAATGTGCATGAGCTAAAGAAAAGAATATCGTGGAAAATAGCTTGTAATCATAATCATTTTCAAAATGATCATAAAATAAAACTCTGAAAACTAATTCTTCTAAAAATGGTGCCTATTTCAATGGAGTTTATTACAATTATCAATTTTTTCCAGTTTGAGTAGGTTATAAGTTTATTACTTTTCAGTTTGAATAATAATTCATCATCCTCTATTGAATTCAAATTTTTACTTGAAATAATTAATATAAAGGGCCAAGAAATAGTAATGAATTGCAAACAATTGGAATGATAAAAGTATTGAAACTGATATTTAAGTTAAGATATTCAATAAATGATTGATTTTTTTTAGATGTAATCATCTATGTAATAAGCATTATGAAAACAGCTAGAGAAACAACCAAAGTCTTATTTTTATCATTCTTCTTCCATTTCATTGTCCTTTTTACAAATTTCCAAATATATACGCTCAATACAAAAAGGGTTGAATAAAATATTGGTATTAACATATATATATAAATTAATAAAAATTCCAAATATATGAAACTATTATCACAACTGATCATTAAGTTCTGTAATTTATTTATATCTCCATTAATTGATGAATACTGAGCTAACTATAAGAGCTGCTGAACAGGCTAATTCTAAGAATACAGTGAAATCATAAAAAGAAAATGAACATTCCATTTGACCCTATTTTAACTATATTTAATACCTTCATCTTTTCTTCAATCTAAAACTCTTCTTATAAATTACAAAGATTATAATTATTAATTTATGATGTTTTGATGGCTACATAATCAAAATATGCTGATATTAACTATAATATAAGTGTTTTATACAAGTAATGCTGCAAATGCCACTCCAACTTAGAAACTTAATTCTGCATATTTTTTATTTGTTTTCTTTAATGCATATATTCCTATAAGCTGACTGGAAATTGATAGTAAAATAAAACATAATCTTATCTCAGAAACTGCAATTTCCCATGGACATTCAATCTATATTAATTGTCATTTATACAATTGCACTTGCTTGTAAATCCTTTTTAACTTTTAAAAATATTTCTGATCTTATTGGACCACTTATCGTTTTGCAATTCATTGTTCTTCTCATTTCAACACAAATATAATGTCCTCCTACATATGTATTTATATTATGTACTATGATTTGCAGATTCAATTTCACAAGTCCATTTATCATCTGATCCAACAATACTATAAAATAATAAGATTAGCAATAATCCCTATTGTATTAATATTCATTACTAAAGCTACTAAATTTATAATTAGACTCTTTTTTGTATTGCCATCACTTTCATAAAGCAATTTCTTTGCTTACCATATTTCTTTGCTTGTTTTTGCTTAAATATCGAGCATATTGAAATACGTGTAAATAATTAATAAAATTGTATAAAATTACTCTGAAAAACAGAGCTTCATTTATTTACTATAGTGAGGTACTATTCTTAAATTTACAAAAATCATATTTTAATAGAAGATATATATTATTATTTGTCAATTAATTTGGTCTCTGCTATTATTCAATCATATGCTTTTATGATTTAAAACTTAATTATTTTAATAAGAATATATGAGGATCTGCTTAAGAAAACTAAAAATCTTCATAAACTTGGAATTTTTCATAATAAGCCATAAAATTCAAAGGAATCGCTCGATTAGTGTTATATTATTTGTCATTTACTTTGCATAAATTTATGCTATCCTATTTTAACCCTTAGAATCACTGTTTGAAAAATATTCATACCTTCTAGTCATATTTAATTATGTTTTTAAGATGATGAAGTAACAAAATTGTTAAAACTAGTTTTGATATATTTCAAATCAATGACTCGATTTGGACTCAGTACTTTGTTTTGGTTGCTTTTATTTACCAAGTAATATTTTTTGCAACAATTATAATATTGCTGTTAATTTATTCGATACCATCAGAATTAAACGATGAAAAAAGAAACTTTGAATTCTTGGCTCTGTTGAGGCAGACTGAATTTGAAGTAACAATTTCTTCATATTAGCAATAAGAATATGTTAGAAAATCAACACTAATATATTAACTTATGGAAATGTTTATAGCCTGGGGAGTATCGGTATATGTTTTACTTTTTTACCATCCTGTATTGGCTCAATCTTTCAAATTAGTATTTGTAAAATTCAATCTTACTAAATAACTTGGATTTTAGGATGTATTTTACATTATGATTGCAATATCGACGTTAATTTTCAATTTTGTTTTATTTTATTTATGTGAAGATCAGAATTACTCCTACTCTTTTAAACCAAATGATCATTTAAGAAATTATATTTCAGAAAAACCCAAAGCATTAACTAAAATATTCGAAATCTCAATAATTATTATAACTTTAGGAACTAATTTTAACATTTCTCCATAGACACATATTTATTTTAATATTATAATACTCTTGCCCCTTTTAGTATTATTTTATCATTTTCCTAAATATAAAAATTAATTAATCAACTAAATTTAAATCTAAATTTTGACTTGCTTTTTAACATTAAATTTTTGTATTCTTCTTTTTTCATAATTATTAAAGACATAACTTACTCTAATAGTATTGGTTGGATTACCATTATCAATTCAAATAATTGATATACTTTATTAGAGATGCAAATTATAATCAATTACAATAAATTATACAGATGATTATTTTAATTTTAAAATGATTCAAATTTATAAATAATGTTTAGAAGTTTTAGGAAATAATGGTATTTTAATGAAAGAAAAATAATATCGAATGCCATAGAATTTACTCATATACACATTTGCTATGAATCATAAAATAAATTGTAAATAAGAAATTGATTGTTTTTGTTTCTCTTATAAATCAGATGATAATCAATTTATTACAAGATAGTAGTTTAAATAATATATCAAAGATTTAATAAGATATCATTATGAATAATATTTGCGTAGAAATAGTTCCAATATATAAAGAGATACAAAATTTACATCAACAACCTTTTTCTATATATAATATCTTTCAGAAATCATAAAATAACCTACAAAGGCATTTCATGAAATGATCAAGTTTAAGAATTTTCTTCATCAAAGAATAAGTTCAAGGGAATAAATGACAATAAAAATGATTGAAATTCTCATTAAATAAGATTTTCTACGAATGATTGAAATAAAAGAGATTGTTAATCAAAAGTATGATTGTTTTAAGGTTTTTAATTATGATAAATCGATTCACAGATGGAAATATTTATTCCTAAAAGCATTAAAATAACTCAAATCTTGGTACATTTTGTTAGCATAAAATAACAATATGATAAAAGCACTCAATGATGGTATCAAGTTATAAGATCTAAAAGAAGAACTTGAGAATTCGATTTAGTATTTATTCCATAAAAATCCATATTCATCAGAATGTTAGATTTTAATTTTACTATTTTAGAAGTATATTAACTTTAATAATGATAAAATTGATTTTCCTAAGATAGATTCCCCTTAATATTACAAGTTTTAAAATTCTATTAATGGAATTTTATTTCATAAAGATGCAGCACTAATATATTTAACATTGGTAAATGTAAAAGGGATTATAAAAAATTATACACGAACATTTCGTGAAGCTATTGGTACTTCAGATAAATAAATTTATAATTAATCTATCAATAATTTTATTCCAAAAATTATAGCTGAAGTTCATGATATTTATTTGGATAATTTTGTTGAGAGGGGTAGAATAAATATTTTAAAATCAAGTAATAGATTTCTTTTAGTGAAAAATTTCAGTGGATTTATATTTCCAATTTTAGCAAAAGTCAAAATTGAAACTAGTTTACCGAATGATTTTGGGACATCTGCATTAATTTTACCAACTTATTTAAGCTATCATTATATATTATTAAATTCATATGGATTAATTGAAGAAATTAGTGAGAAGTTATTTAAATAAGTAATTAATTCAATATTAAATGTTGAATTAGAGTAAATACGATAATTGGATTGTTTAAAGTTGATTCCAAGATTAATAAAAGCATGGAGAATATTAAATTAAACAAATGAAATGGATAAAGAATTAATGAATGTTACTTAATCATATTTAGTAATTCCAAAGGAGTAGAGAAAACAATAGATTTTGACAAGTGCTAACAAATAAATAGCAAATTCCCCTACAGAATTCTTGAAAAACTAAGATCGTATTAATTAAAAATATTTCCAGAAATTAAAAGAATTATACATGTTTAAAATATAATTTAGAGTTATTGAATTTATTACATTTAATGGAAAGTAAACTATCATTTTATAAACATTAGATTACATTGTATCGAAATATAGACAATAAAATCAGTTAAAAAATCTCATAGAAATGCAATTTTTGAGAATTTGATAGATAAGACTGATTATCCAAGTTTGAAAAAAAAGACAACTAAAGTATCATTAGATAAAAAAGATAGAGCTAAAAATTTAAATCACATTAAAGATAATAAGAAAAACAAAGATTCTTTAAGTCATATTTAATATCTCTAAATTGAACATTAATCTTTATGTAATATGGAAACACAAAAATTGATTGAGGACAATTATATGATATATCAAAAGGAGTTCTAAGTTCACAAAGTGAATCCAAATTATTCATTAGATGTACAATTTTCTTGTATTTAAGGTAGAAGAAACACTAAATATAATGAGTTAACCAAAAGAAACATAAGAGAGAAAATTAATTGATAATGCAACATCAAAAATGAAAACATCTACACATTTAAATCATTTTAATAGCAGTAATTCAAATGTTTTAAGTTAATTTTTTAGTGGTGATCAAAATAAAATTCTTCCTTCAAGTGCCATTCTTGAAGCATTAAATGATAATTAGGAAATTAAATCACAATAATCATTAGAAGTATCATAATCTGAAGATAATTTCTTAAATGAACCAGATTTAGCATATTCCTCAGGATCATCCAAAATTTCTGATTTAAAAGTTAAGAAGAATTTCATTCGATCAAATTTGTTTAAAAAAAGAGAAAAGTCTAAAAAAATATTTAATCATATAAATGCAATCATTTATATTGTCTTAATTTTCTGTAATATACTCAAATATTATTATGTGATTAAAGAAAACAATGTAAGAATTAAATTTACAATAGATAATTTCATAAGCAAGAACTACATATATAGCATCGAATAACTTTGACATCTGGTTTAATCACTTTATATTATGTTTTAATGAGAGTAAAATATAATCCTTTAATTATCCTGATTATCATGAGTTTTCAGCAGTTATGTTTCAATAAATATTGAGAGAATTGTAGACTGTTTCACTTGAAATTGAAGATTAATAAAGTAATTTTTAATTTAAATTAGTTCCATATCTTTAAATTTCCGACACTTTAAAATTTTATAATGTTGATGTTTTTAATTCGTTCTCTTATTATTCATAATACATGCTTGCAGAGTCTAACAATTCTACTGAAGATATATTTTTATCCTTATTTTCAAGAAATTATTTGACTATATTATAGGAATTTAGAAGTTTAAATAAAACAATTTTGACTTAAAGGTATGCAAAACATAATCTTGCATAAGATAGTACCAACTTATTAGTTTATTTTTCAGTTTTTGCATTTTTGGCATTGGCAGTATTTTACCTCCTTATATTTCTAATGATAAAAGGAAAGAGAAATAGAATATTAAAACTATTCACTACTTTTTCTAATCAATAAATAAATAGTCAAGTAGAATCAATTTCAATAATATTACATTTTTGTGAACATATTGATTTTGAAAATTAGTAACTAACTGAATAGTTATTTGATTAAATAAAATTTAAAATAGCTTAATCTCCTGGAATGATAAAAATCAAACAATAGGTTGTTTCCAAGACTAAAATATTAACTGTTCATAAAAGTAACATAATTGTAATATGTAGATTATTTTTTGTTAATTCTGTACTTTTTAACATTTCTCTTTTTTTCATTTTTGGTATCAGCTGTTAATGTTTCTGCACTTATATACTAAACTGAATTTGAAAGTGATATGATTAACTTTTTTAGAAGGCTCTTGCTTTACAAATCTACATAATAATACTTAGTTGAATAGATATGCTATTAAAAGTTCCTAATTAAATATTCATATTCCTAAAAATAGGATATCTTGTTCTTAGATTAATGTATAATTAAATTAAATTTAGGGGATTAATCACTTACATTCATGGAATCTCAATTAGATATTTTCCATTATTTTACATAAAAATTGAATGATCAAATACAAAAAGATTATCCTGATGGTGTATTTTAAGATGTAATAAAATAAAATGGATGTTTGGCTTTTGATCTATCATCAGCAGATATTTCTCCTGATTAAATGTTTTTTAATAAATCTATATGTTCTGATTTAGATAATGTAAATAATGGAATAGCTATTGATTTAGTAAATTAATATCAAATGCTTCAATAATTTTATGTTTTATCTTAATAAGGAAGGAATGAATTTACAGACTACTTAATTTAACCTTCTACTCTTAATGGCTTTCAATCTTTAACACTTTCGACTCTTTATACTTCACATATTATAAGTCTTCTACATGATGAAATAGCTTAGGAATTTGAAAGAATTATTTCTAATAATTTCATCATTCATTCTGTACTATTTTCATTGGAAATCAGCATTTGCATAATTTTGATATTTACTACTACTCTCAAAATCGAACAATATTTATATCAACAATTAACAAGAGTAAAACATTTATTACTATTGATTCCATTAGAGTTTCTATGTGATAATGCATATGTGCTACAATTTGTACTAAGTTAATAAGATAAATCTGAAATTTGATCTTTTCTGATTTTTTATAAGCAAATATATAATAATTATGTCTAATCAAATAATGCTTTCTGTTAAGGAATTAAGAGCAATAAAAACACCAAAATCAAATGAAGCAACTAGCTATAGAGATCTTCAAAGACTTCCAGTGAGAAAATCTAATTTTAAGAGAGTATATTTGTAAGGAGCATCAAATCGAGTTAAATCACTCAAAGAAGAGACTCAATTCGCAGACCTTTACAGAAAAGGGAATGAAAAACTTTACAAATTCAATCGACAAGATCAGTTACTTAATGTTAGAAATTTTCATTTGCATAAATTAGTCCCTCTAAACACAGATCCTTAGCTTGATGAAAGTTAAAATTAATTGAGATCATAAGTTACAAGTCCAATGGAAACCTCAAATCTAAGATTAGTAAAAGATCCCTAGAATCAAATATTAGAGTTTGTTTACAATCCAGAACCTGTGGTAAGAAAGTTATTTCAATCTCCATATAAATAAACTGAACTTAGGCAATTAAAGGTATCTCATAATAATTTGGCTTCTCCTATTGAAGTTAAGAGAAAATATGATATTTTTAAAGCACCCACAAAAAAAAGCTTAAATGATCTATTTGTGGATTCAATCTAAACAACTAGTTATGGTTCATTAAGAATTGAAACTTAGGATACAAAACAAAATACACTTTCAAAATTGAATGTTCCTAGTTCTTTAGAGAAAACAAAAAAATATTTAAAATAGTATTTATGAATATTAATTGTTATACTGTTAAATGTTTTATAAAAGTAATCAGATTTCTCCTAACAGAAATTCATCACCAGTTGTTGTTCATAAATAATCTAATCCATCTGTCAATATAAATGTTCATTAATAGCATTTAACTTAAACCTATTACACTCCATCGAAAATTATTGCAAATTAGGAATAAAAATTTGAGACTATTAAATCAGGGAATACTATGTTAACATATCAAAATTAATCACCTGAAAAAACAAAAAACAATCAGAATCTTGATATATAAATCTTAAAAAATGATTTAGTATTTAGAGATCAGAAAATTGCAAGTCTGAATAAAGCTCTAGAATTAGCTAATTAAGATAGAGTACGATTGAGGGCAGTTTTAGAATAAAAATCTGCATAATGTGTAAATAAGGAGAGGGAAATAGCAAAATTATTGGCAACTATTCATTAAATGGAATTCAGAAGAAGTGAAAATTTGATTATAAAAGAGTTGCAATAATAAATAGAAATTTTGAAAGATTTTATCAAAACAAATGCTTTACATAAATAAAAGGATAAAAATGGAGAAACACAAAATTAAGATCAGTTAAACTAATTACAAGAATAATTATAGTAATCAATTCAATAAAATGAATCTCTTTAATTATATGTAACAGATTTAATGAAATAGAATAAAGAAATATCTTAAAAATATGCTGAAAAATGTATTGAACTTTATAAACTTGAAATGTAGGATGGACAATTAGAAATTATGTAAAAATAACTTAAAGGCAAAGAAGAGGAAATTGAAATATTAAAAAAAGAATTAAATAAAGATTAAACTAATATTGAGTAATAGAATGAAATCTAAAAGTTTTTAAGCACAATAAAAAAACAATTTTTGGAGGAATCCCCTAAAGGAGATTAAGATGATTCAATTAATGTTTATAGACCTATGTATAGCTTTTAATCAACAGAAGAAATAAGTAAAGTAGAATTTTAAAAACCAAATAAATGATCATATATTATAACTAAAGATAGTTCAATTAATTTTGGCTCTACAAACAGGGCAAGAGTTATTAATATCTAACCAAGTCTTCAAACAATTAGAGTGGAAACCATGATGACATTACATTTCCATTTTTGTTTCTCCAACTTTCAAATCTTCTTAGCAAATATAACACTAAGACTGATCATTTTGAACAATCTCCTATCTTAAACTAGCAATTTATTCTTCTGTCGCCCCTCCTGACAATGACTCATCAATGTCTTCAATGCTTAAAAACATTATTGAAAACATGCTGGCCAAACTAGGAACTGGTCGACGAAATGGAAGATCGTTACTTTGAAATTGCCTATAAACTTCAAATTAAGTAGGATCGTCATTAGATTATTCAGAAATTCTTTCTAATACACAATTACAGAACCAACAGTATTGTTCTTAATTTTATTCCTCTTCCTACTTTCTTTAGACTAGCTAAACTTTACAAATATGACACCATAAATTCTCATGTTCTATTCTTCTACCAAACACATTAAATTATGTGAACATTTTTTTTCGTTAAAAATAAATAATTAAGGGTTTAAAGTTTTTTATGCAATAAATCCTAATAAATCACTACAAAAATTAGGATATACTAGAATAATATTTTGTTTTTTTTATAAATGCAAATAATAATTCATTCTTCTGGTTCAAACACACCTAAAGCATCTTCAAAATTAATTGCTTCCTTTAATTGACTTGTGAATGCTGAATAATTATTATTTATGGTGGCGGCACAGTTTTCTTAAATTAACATAGATATTATACTCAGACATGAAACATCATTATCATTAAGCTTAACACCTTATTCTGGCTTAAATAATCTGCATTTGTTTGCACATAATTTTGTCAATGACAATGCTAATCCAACTGTGATATTCTAAATTATTTAAAATAATTACGAATGTGTAATAAGTTGGATTTGGGAAATCTAATGATTCTGAATCGTCACTCATAAATCTTAATTTAATTAATATACTTTATAAATAAATAAAATGAAATCAAGAACTGAAATACCCTATTCCTAATAATTGACTCCCTACTTAGCTAATTTACAAGAAAAGCAACATAAATTACTTAAAATGCTTCTTAAAAAGAATAATGAATTAGAATTTAAACAATTAAAAGTTATGCAGGGCTAGAAAAAAAAAGTAAATTTTTAAAAACTACAGTTTTCTGATAATATGTTTGCTTGCAATTCTCCCCCTGATGATAAGTATTAGAAATACAAAAATTTTTATTATAAAGAAAAAAAATTAATAAAATAAGAACCCAGTTTAGAATATAAAGTGTAAGAAATTCTGGACAGAATATGTAATGTTAAGAAAAAGTAATTAAATGATCTCAGACCTGAATCAAATTTAATGAAAAGAAAAGGATATTCAGTTGATTTGTCCAAATCATAGCACACTAATATATTACAGCAACGTTAAAGAAGTTTTCAATAAAATTCATTCAATTACTTCTTATAACCTAGTCAAATAAATTCAGAATCGGACTGGCTTGAATTTGTATTCGGTTGATTGTACTTACATATTATTATTATTTACATTTTCTTTTTTTTTAATTTATCTCATGCTTCCAATAGTGTATGCTACATCCTACCTCAATTATCCATACCTCAATCTTCCCCAACTCTATTAGGTTCCAATTGATTATGCTGTATAGATTCCAATTAAGACAACGTGTGATTAAGCTTGTTAATTTCCTGAGCCAATCAACTAAGCTGCAACTATTTAAGAAAAATTCATTGACCCACCACTCCATGATTCCAAAGAAATCCTAATTGAAGAAGAGCTTAAGCTACTTTTGAAATACTTGTCTAAAAACATTTCATTACTGAAAGAAACTTCCTTCAATGACTTCATCAATGAAAATTTGAAAGTACTGAAATTTATAATATAAGAATCTCTCATTCCACTTCAAGGAGGTGCCAAAAATGTTAAAAAGACGGTACATTTAAATTAATAAAACAAAAGAGGAAATGACAAAATTTATTATTAGAAGATGCTTCTAATTTATTAAGATTTCTATAAATTATTAGGATTAATAAAACTTAGGGGCTGAAGAAAGAGACAAATTATTCTATCGTACATTCTTTTCAGATGATAAAGAATTTATTAATTCTTTTGGTAGCGATACAATTGATGAAATGATACCATTTAGAAAAGATTCTAAATTAAAAACAATTAATGATGCATATTTGAAAAGATTATTTGAATCATCTAGATTTTGTTATTATTACAAGCTTTTTATAGGTAATAAATTAACTTACATAGATTAATTCAAAGATATTTGCATTTAAGAAAACGATGAAAAAATTGAAAATATGGCTCAATAAATCTTAAAATTAATTATCAATAGAGAAATTTAAGTATATACTCTAATAATTAGAAAATTGCAAATTATAGAAGATTCCCTTGGAAAGACCATGAATTTAATAGATGTGAAGCAAGAGCCAAAGAAATCTATGAAAAGTATCATAAATCATCAATAAGTAAAATTATTCTAATATCAGAAATCCATTCCAAAATTCATTTGAAAACGGAATCAAGCAGATTGGAATTCTTATCTGAATCTATATAATGATTTATTATATAAAGTGCAAGAATATAAATTAATTAATTAAAAATGTGTTTCCAAGTAAACTTTGATAATAAGCATGTAAGAATCACACTTAAATAGAAAACTTATAGAAGACTTTCAATATTTTATTAAACATTTATTTTTGTTTACACATTAACATTATTGATAATTTCAATATTTGCATGGAATGTTTGAATTTTTATAAATAATAGAACTATGTTGATTTACCTATTGCTTATACAGATAGATTTTCAAATTGGAGAATAGATCCAATATATAATATTTACTTATAGGAAACATGCAACTCTGATTCTGAGCCATTTTTCAATTTATAAAATGGATAAAAAACATATGAATATTGGTCAAATGCTAATACAACAGTTCATTTATGCGTTAAAAGATTGAATGGTTACAATTTCTTAGCAAGTATAAATATATTATATAAGAATATCCAATTTATCCTTAATGTGAAGACACTGAAGAATTATGCGGGGGTGTGTATGTTAAAAATAAATATTGTGGTCCGATTGGATAATGTCCTATAAATAGTATCCTTTTTGTAAATTCAGAATGTATCAAATCTAATTAATTCAACAAGAATTAAAAACTGTAGATACCACAAAATATTAGAATCAATTAAAAATAAATAATGATTTCTATTTAGTGTATTCCCAATTAGCAGAAGCATTACCGATTAATTAAATTTAAATATATGGTACTACTCCATGTATTGCTAGCTAATATAGCAATTATTAGACCATTTTTTCATAAGCCTATTGTGAAAATGATTCAGCATATACTTTATTAAATACAATAGATGAAATGACATATGCATCTGCTAATGGATTTTCCTCAAATACAGCTGACAAGTATTATTGATATTTATTTAGAGTTGGTGTTTATTCTAGAACTTACACTTAATATGAAATAGAATGTAGAGAGAAGAATTTAGTTAGTTGGGGAAATAGAACACTAAAAGATGGAGATTCAACTTATATTGTTTTATCAATTTTAATGATTGCAAGTGCAATAGATTTTGGAGTAACTGGATTCATATAATCACTTTATTATTTTTTATAAGTACAATACCAGGCCCCAAATAACCTAAACACTAATATTGCATTTTTGGTATTTAAGATTTTCATTCAATATTTTCATTCAATAATGATTGTTTTGGCTTTTGGATTATGGATGGATATTAAATTATTTATGTAAATAAGTGTTGATTCAAGTTGTACAGATACTTCAACTTCAGCTATAATTGATAAAGCCTTAAATGAAATTAATACTTCTTGGACATTAAGTTTTGTAATGTTTTTAATTTTTGTATCATTTTCTTTACTTGAATGTGCTGCCTTCTCTATATGCTTAGATAGCAAATTAAAATTAAAAATCGAACCAAAATATAGAAAAATTACACTTACATCTTTAAATCAATCATAATTAACTCAACCTCCAGATAATAATTTATATATGTATTTTAAACCTTAGTTTATTTTATAAGAATTAAGTTAGTATCAAGAAAATGTATTACCTTAATAAAACTAATAATTATAAAAATAAGAAACTTAATTAGAAAAATCAATTTCTCTAAAAGAATCCAATACTTATGAAATGTAAGCACCCTAATCAAAGAAAAGCTCATTACAACAATAATAATAATAAGAATAATAATCATAAATTCAATAATAATAACCATTTATTTTTAAAAAGAAATCACATCCTCGTGAAATTTAAATAACATAAAATGATTAAGAATTTCCTATGATTGATTATAATTCTAATCAAGCTCCAATTTAAAAACCATCAATAAAATATGATATTGATGATCAAATAGATGATGATATGCATGATAAGTAAGTATATAAAGTTTAAAAATGACTTAATTATTAATTTAATAATATAACTAAAAAATTCAAATAGTAATCATTAACATTTCATTTAACGAGGAGTTATTGAAGTATGTTATTTCGAACGAGTGTGCACGTCTTATTATTCAATTAATCTATTTTGAAACTCCAGAACAGCTACTTTGCTTCTCTCTTTCTTTACACATTACTTTAAAACATCTAGATATTGTATAAGAAAGTTTTTATCATCGTAAACAGGACTGTATTCAACTTTATAAATTTGTTTTAATTGAGTATATCTATAATCGAAATGCTCTTGAACCCACCAGATTTAAGACGGCTCAAGGTGTTTTTTCTTTAGACTCTTCAAACAGATAACAACTTCCATGGATGTCTATAATGTTTAGAATACGTTTTTACAATTAAAAGTAGTTTCATCAAAAAATTTTCGCATTGACTAAGCTTGCTCATAGAGGTCTCATAAAAAATGTTAAAATGAGCCTGTAATTCAATTTAATCATCATTGAGCTTCTAGAGTGAGTTTATGAATTTATGAATTCCATTGATAGTTTCTTTTTATAATTATTCTGATTTGATATCAAAGTGGTCAATTGTTGAATGTATTAGGCTTAAAATGTCTGGGGTTTCTTCATCAGTACTGTATAATAAATGAAGAATGATTTTTGAGATTAATCTCCTTCTTTCTTATATAGTCCCACTAAACCCATGGCAATTGCACCCTCCCATTAATTATATTTATTATTTTAATTTAATTAGATACGTAATTAAAATAAATATAAGAAAAAGTATGAAACATGTTTTCTTTAATCAAGCGTGAATGACAGTACTAATTGAATAAGAAAAAAGCGTTTATAAATGTTAATAAATAATAATTTAATGGATTGAAATTTAATGTTATGATAAATAAAGGGTTCAATGATTGTTTTATTAATTTTGATTATTTTTATTATAAAACTTAAAGGCTGAATTCTTTTTTAATGGAGTTGTCTCAAATTTAACTTTACAGAGACTTAAATTATCCTTTAAATATGAATGATGCCATTAACTTTTATTTTCTGATTTCATATTTGGTGTTTTTTTACTAGATTATTACATTTAATGATGATGTTTAGGTGTTAATAAATTAAGTAGTTTAGATGGTGACTCAATTTATTATTAAAATTAATCATAATCCTTAACCTCTAGGCATAAATTGCTTGGGCTATGGGAGTCATTTTATTATTCTACTTTCTCTTTTAAGGGTGTTTTAAATTAATTAAGAGATGGTAATTAATATTCATCAACATTAGTCTGATCATATATTCTACTTAAATTTTTTTACACTTATGTTGCACTATCTTATTTATATTTATGTAAATAATTATAGTAAAATGCTGGTCTTTAAGTCAAGAAATCTTTTATAACTGTTACTGTGAAAACATCTTAACACATTAACCAGAAATTCTTAATCCATCTATCAACTTTTTCATCTGAATCATATCCATTTGCACCAAGTTTTTCTTATATGTATTCATATAAATTATTTTGAATATCATCCATTTTATCTTCATTCCAAAAAATAGAATCAGATATTTTAGATGTTTTTTTAAGCATTTTATTTTCCATAGCATAACTATCTATATTTTCAATTTTAATTTCATTCATCATTTTTGAAATGAATGTATTTACTGAATTTGGATTCAAATGACTTTATTATTTACTAGTTCTTCTTCTAGGTGCATTATTATTAGGAGAATAAGATCTTGGAGAAATCTAACCGTTTTACTGAGCTTAAAGTAATTTTTAAAGTAATGATCGTTCTAAAGATGTAAAAGAATTCATTAATTCATTATTTTAAAGACCTTATATAATAATTATAAATACCTCCTCTTTTTCTAATATCTTTTAATCTTTCTTCCATTTCTGGTATTCTTTTTTTCATTGCTGAATTCCAATGATTTTTTATTGAATTGTCTGTTCGACCAATTAATTACTTTGCCATTTCTGCCCATCTATTTCCCATAACTCTATGTGATAGAAAGAGTATCCATTCTTCATAATCTCCCCAATGTGATTTTTTAATTTATGGATTCAAATGGTTATGCCATCTTTCCCTGCATTATTTTCCTATTCTTCCTGGTAAGTGCTCAGCAATGAATGTCCATTTTTAAGGTCCATGCATTTAAACCAATTTGATCAACAAATTATCTTCCTGTTCTGACCATGGCCTTTTCTTACCCTTTGACTATGATTATATGAAAATATTACATGAAACAATAAGTCATCATCATCTTCATAATCTCTATCATCACTTCCATATTTTGGTGTAGCATTTAATCCAAAATTCGTTAAGCTTTTTTATTTTGTTGCTGCAATATCAGATAAATTTTTTTATCTCTTCTTATCTGTTGGTTCAATATTTTGAATTTCTGTGTATTCATTTTTATTTCTTAGTCTTCGTTTTGTAACTGGTGGAGACATTGACAAATGACTTAGTGATTTATTTCTTAATCTCTAACTTCTGTACATTTTGGCAAATTTTATTTTTAATATTGTTTTATATTTGAATTTGAAATTCAAAATTTATTAGAAAATATTTTATAATACTAAATCAGCGTATAAGAAGGGGTGCTCTAATGTTTGCCTGAAAATATTGATTATCAAAATTAGAATCTCTATGAACTTTTGAAAAATATTATTATATATGAACCATATAATATTAATAATTGTTATTCTGATAAAATTCTAAAATTTATTAAATATCTTAATAATAATGTGCTCAAAGAAAAAA
>JMSD01000002.1:89354-110438 GCA_000715435.1 Paramecium caudatum
TGATTTTATCTAATATTAATAATCCTTATACCTTAAAGTAAAGATGGAAAGTCACTCATTTTTGTTACATTCTGCCAGAATATGGGATATAATATTTTGTAGATGATCATAATAATTTGGATTGGTATTCCATAATAGCTATATTAAACCCATATATAATCATTGAGGTCTTTCAAATAATCCCATTATTCTTCTGATAATATCATACTTATTTTAAAATACCCAAATAAATTAAATCACATATTCCTTTTATAATATTATTAGGATTAATATTGTTGTTGTTTTGCTAAAATGTAATTGCTGCTTAAACATGGATATGATTTTAAATCCATTCCCAAAGTTTCCTATAATGATTCAATCATTATTTATTCATCATTTTACAATTCTATTATTCCAATCAAAATTGCTACATAGTTAATGATTTCTTCAATTTCTTTTGTTTTGCAGCATTACTGTTATTAGAGTAATAATTTATTATGCTTAATGAGATTTGGGAATTAAAACATTTTTTACACTATCTTTTGTTATTCTTTTTTGCTCAGAAATCTTCTAGCTAATTCTAATGGGTGTTTATTCTTAGTTAATCTGTGTCTTATTTTCATTTTGACAATAATGATCTTTACAATAATGAAGCTAATTATGCTCAATATTAGAATAGCATAATTTTGCATATATAAAATAACTAATAAGTTATATATATTATCATTCTTAAATTTAAGGGTTAAATTAGGAATTTATTGTATGAGAACTATTTTTCCTTTTAGTTCCCTTGTCAGGTATAGAGTCAGACTCACCTTCTATTTCGACATTCTATTATTTTATATCTGTTTATGGTTCATTATGTTGTATTTCGATCTTCTAAAGCTGTTCTTCATTTTGTGTATTCTCCATTTAAGGATTAACTTATGCTTTTCTTGACTTTTTAGTTGAACAACTAGAGTAAGCCAATAAAATACCAAAATTTACTTGGTGTTTCCACCTAAACTTCTTAAATTGATTTTTTTTATCTTTTTTGTATAATAAATTCATATGTTGACATTCCTTTATACTTTAACCAAAAATGAAATATCATGAGATTGAAATTTAAGATAAAAAGTATTGCCACTAAACCAACATTAATCCAAATCCAAATAATCATTCTAGGAGATTAAAATATAAAGCAAAATGCCGCAAAAATTAAGAAAATAATTCCAAATAGAGATACAAATACTAGGAGTTTAAAGAAAGGCTTATAATTTTTTTTTCCAACACAATTATTCAACCATTTGCAGTGATGATCAAAATCAGAAACACATCTAATTGTTTAGAACAATTTTACCTTTCACAAACTCTGCAGTGTTTAGTTGAACTACTAACATAACTATCACAAAATGAGCAAAAATAATCATATAAATCTTGATCTAATTCTCTAATTTATATGAATTAGTTTACAGTTGTTAACCATTTTTAGATTGAATGATTAAATCATCAGTAGGATCAATAAATGATGTCTAAAATGCATAATAAAATATCATTGCAGCTAAGAAATAAAAGAGAGCTGCTAAAATAATCTAGATATGAATTATTTTTACTTAAACAATAGGAAATCTTATAGGTAATATTCCAATAGAGACACAACAGAGTAGTTATAAAAAAAAGATAAAAGTGAAAATTTGAAATGGATGCTTAGGTCTTGTGAATCCATTTATAGTTTTATACTCTTTTCGATTACTATTCATTATTAATTTGAATATATAATTAATAGATATCATCTTCCAGACCATGAAGCCACTTGTTTCTTGAACATGATGATTACTTCATCAAGAATTGCATTTTCTTCTTATCTTTTAGCTTTAGCTTCTTCATAATCAGCTCTCTTTGATTCTAAATCAGCTTATGCTTAATCTAAGGCATCTTGAGATTCTTATAAGATGATCTTTGATTTGGCTTATTAAGCTAAAGCAGCTTGGATTTACTATATATAAATAATTTATTTTTACAGTAGCAGTTCTATCAGCAAATACTTATTTTCTTTCATATTCAACTTCCAAACTGGTGATTTCAGCTTCTGATAATGAAACCCATCCTGCTAATTCCCATGAGGCATTAATTTCATTGGCTTTCAAATTTTCAAGTGAAGCTTCTAATTCAGCTTCTAATCCTTCAAGAACAGCCAATACTTTTTCAGCTAAAGTACCTCCATTTGATGATCCTTATCCCTCTTCTTATCCATTAGCTAAAGCTAAGAATGATTTGATTTAATGATCTTAGAATAAACTGCTGTATTATTTAAGTTTTTCGGCAACAGATTATACTTTAACTTATGTGAATTCAAATGAATCTCCATTAACAATATAACCAGCAACATCTTATTTCAAAAGTTTGATGACTTCAAGAGCTTCTTAGTTATGTTTAATAGATTTAACAAAGAGTTAATTGCTGAAGCATTAGTTGTCTTAGAGTGCATCAATCTTTCTAGCAATTTCATCTCTTCTTGCTTCATTCCATGCCAAATAGTTTTTTGTTTATTTAAGGACTTCTTCATAAGTTGCTCTATTCTCAATTGCTTAATTGAATAACTTTTGATTAAGATTCTTAATCTTTGTGAATTATTCGATTGTTCTAAATCATTATATTTATAATTACTAAGCACCAACCCATTCATCAGTTTCATTCTTTTAATCAGCAGCGAATTAAGCATCAACATTAGATTACTTTAAGTCATTAAGTAATCCAAATACAGTATCAATAGCATCACTTGCTTTTGTTCCAGTCTATAAATTAATTTTATTTTAATACTTAGAGCAAGGCAAGAATTTGATCTTATGTCTTTGTTGCATAAGTTGTTGCTGCTAGAGCGAATAAAACAACAATAATGAATTTCATAAACTTATTAATGAAAAACGAGCAAAACAAAAAACGATAAAAATTAAATAAATAATATAGTTTATTTTCTTTAATCTTAATCATGAAAAGTGATTCTCTCTAAAAGAACTGCCATCTGCTTATGATTTACTCTATGATATAATTATAATTACATGTCCAAGTTATGATTTCCAATTAGTAGGTGGTGTACCTTAATTCATTTTTGAAAATAAAATTCTTAATAGTTTTTCTTTTTCCTCTAAATCTAAATCATTTATATCAACTTTATTAGATTCTAAACTTTATGATTTTTATGATATTTCAGGAAGACGACTATTTTTTTAATTTAAATTTCTTTTCTTTATTTCATTTTTCACTTAATCAATTGCTTGTAGGAAAAATTATTCAATATCAGATCTTTAATCTAAAATCATTTATGCTAATGCTTTAACAGTTTTTAATTCTTTTGTTCTTTAATCAAGTAAATGTCTTAAATTTCGTAACTACATTTCCAATTCTTAAATTTTTGTATTACTTTAATGTTTCATAATCTCAATCTCTTTTGTTTATTTAGTTACTTCCTATATTTAATGAATGAATTTACATTAGCAATATATGTTTTTAAATATTCTATTTTTTCCTTAAGTTATTTTATTTTTATAATCTATTAGTGATTTTGCATTTAATATCTTTCAATAAATATATAATATACTCTCTTGCTTCTCCTTCTTTAATACTTAAATTTTGCTTATAGTTCATATTTTCCTATTAAAATATTTCCATCTCCTTTTTAATATTCGCTTAAGTATCTTAATATTAAGCTAATTCTTTCTTTAACTTTTTATTCTCTTCCTTTATTCCATCATATTTTGCTTTAACTTTTTCTTTTGCTTATTTTTTTGCATTTCTTTAAATGTCTTCAATTTTTGAACTATTAACATTATTCAAGTTTTGTGTTTGTTTAGTAAAGTTTTTTGTTGCTTTCATTTACTCATCTAAATGAGCATAATCTTTTTTAATCATCTCCTCCTATAAATCTTGAATCCTTTTGTTCAAATATTCTTCCCTTTCCTGAATTACAATGCAAAATTACCCTAAATGTACTCAATCTTTCTATTTCCATTCTCTATTATTCATCTCTCCTTTCAAATTCATTATGAAGACTTGTTTTTTCCTCAATTAGTTCTTATGTTACGACAATTAATACATTTAATAATTTGATCCTTTTCTTGCCGTATTCTTTCTTTATCTTCAGCTGTTTATTTTTTTAGTTCTTCATATTGTTCCATTAAAACACTATAATCACTTTATTTATAATTTATGTCCGTCTCCATTTTTAGTGTCAGTGCCAGCTAACAATAAAAGATATTAAAACATTCTCTTCATTGATTGTTCGTATTCTTTCATTCAATTCATAGACCTTTTTCTGCAACTCCTCAATTCTGTCTTATAAAACTTATTTTTCAATCAAGAGATTAGCGTGATTTCTATTTAGTGAATGTCTTACAATTTCTCTAATGCCTTTTTCTCTGCTTCTGTGAATTCAACTACCTCTATTTGTTGTTTCTTTTTTGCCATTTTATTTAATTAATAAAAACATGAACAACAACAATTCCCTAATTTTAGAATATCACCTATATGACACAGCTCAATTGATCAGAGGTAGTAAATATAAAAGGTTTCTAAATTTAAGTAGAAAAATGACATGCCATCCCTTTTTAATCAATGATACTTTTTACATACAACTTCACATATAACTGACTAGAAGATTACTGTACTGTTAATTAAAAGTAATAAAAAAATACTTCGTTAACTTTAGTACCAAATAACAAACTATATTGGAAATTCTCTTATCATGTATGACTTTATGTTAAAATTACTAATTACTATTAAATAAATATGAACATTCTTCAAAAGAAGATTTTTAACCATAAAAAAGAATCTCCAGAAAACAAAAGTTTTTCAGTGAACCTAATAAACTAACGATCAAATAATTTGCTAGCATTTTTGATAAACTAGAACCTGATTACAAATAAGAATTATGGATAGAGTATTAGTGGTAACAACTATTTTATTTCATCCAAAAAACACTTACATTTAATTATTTCTATTGTAAAGTAGCTTTAATGAAGGAAGCATCTCTTTTTTTACTTAAATTAATTAATCTACGTCCAATAAACACATTTGAATCATAAAGTATGTATTTAATAGCACTTGGCCTTCGAAGCAATGCTTCACTTGAATTAGGTAATTAGACAAATTAAGATTCGATTGATTTTGGGCTAGAAATGCTGTAAGTAACATTAAAAGAATATCATAAACCATAATCAAATTTAATAAAATTGTAAAAACAACTGAAAAAAATTACATCTTTATTACTGATCAATTTAGATCTTCAGAGTAAATCTCAGGAACTTAATGACAATCATTCACAGTGTATTTAATCACTCAATCTGGCCAACTTTTTTGGACAATTGATTTTAAAGCCACTAAATGCAAGGACGGAATTATATGAATATATCTAATCAGAATATGAATTTGCAAATGAAAAATTTGAATAAATAATTTTAGAGGAATAAGATTTAACTAAATTTACTTAATTTTTGTACAAAATCCCAGAAAATGATAAAACAACCACTAAAATCATTGCAAGTGGTAAGTTGTAAGAAATGATTAAGGCTAAGATACAAAATTAATCATTTTAAAAAGGTTTTTAAAAAATAAAAAGTAATGAATAATTTTTAGTGACAACTAATAGTTCTGAAAAGTTAACTCTAGCATAATATTTGCCAATTAAGATTAAATCTTATCATCAAAGGGAATCATCAATAGTATCCAATCCTTATGGCAACTCTACAATTAATTAGACAGCTGCTCCCAACAATATTACTAAAGAGTCTCCTTCATTTGCATCATTTAAAAGGGAAAGAATTAATGGTAACTCATAAATAAAAAGCTTTATAAGTAATAGTAACAAGACTCCAAGTTCAAGATCACTATAATAAAGAACACCAAGAAGACCTTAATCAGTAAAACCTAAGAAAATTACGATAAATTCTGAACATAAAAGTAGTTATCTAAGTTAATTAATTTAATTGGGATAAAGATAAGGATTAGCGATCAAGGATGAAATGAGTGAACTAGAAAAGAATTATAGATCATTGGTAGAACAATTAAATAACTCATAAAAACAATTTAAGGTAACTTCTATTGATTAATTCTTTAATAAAAAAATTGAAGCAATTGCTTTCGAGGAGTGTATGACTTTAGATTAGATAAAGGATACTGCCAAAAAAATAATCACCACTGAATGGGAAATACATAAAGAGATGCCTGTTACATAAAGTTTAATGAAATCAATATCTGTTTCAGATATTTAATTAGAACAATAATAAGCAGCTTTTAATAAAGTACTAGAGTACCTTAAAATATAAAACTTTGATTATTATAATACTGAGAAAGATAGAGCAAAAGAAACTATGTAACATACCAAGGAAGTTAAAAAACTAAAATTTAATTAACATAAATATTCCATGAGACATAGATACAGTTAATCTAATATCTTAAATACTTAATAAATATAAAATTTAGTGATGCCTGAAGCTAAGGTCTAAGAAAAATTAAATTCATAACTATTATCGTAATAAAATTCAGTAGAGGTCAAGGTATCTCCAAGAATAGCTCGTAAAAATGCTTCATTAATATATACAACTAATCTCGAATCAGAAAGTAAGGAAACAAGATTTAAGTAGATAAAAGGACAGTTAATAGATTTAATGATTAAAAATTTAGAATATAGAGATGAATTAAATACTTAAGAACAACAATTAAAATAAGTATATTATTCGAATATTTAGTTTGTATTACCAAGATAATTTAGAACAACAGCAATATCACCTTAAGGAGCAGAATTTTCATTAAAAACATAAAATGTTAGTGATTTTAAGTCTTTTGCATTCAGTACAAACTCGACATAAATTACTTAATAAAACATTCTGCATCAGAAAGTTTGAATATAAAATTATAAAATATTATATTTATGAGTTAGAGTATAATGAATGAGATCTATAGATTAGTAAATTACTTAAATAGATAGATCTGTTATGATGGTATACAATTGAAGAAATGGCAAAAGTGTGAAGATTTAGATAGTTAATTATAATTCATAAGAGATGCAATTCCATGTAAAATAAGTGAAGCAACTAAAAATCAAGATTATGAGGCATTAGAAAAATAAGTTTAAAAATATGAAAATGAAATTCGAAAACATATTCGAGTAGGGCATAAATTTAAAATTAGATGGAACAATAAATTAAACTGTATGCAGAGTCCTTATAATAGAAGTTAGAAGAATAATAAAATCTTCATGAATGTCTAATTAATACAAAATAATTGGTTAATGTAATTTGAAAATATATTTTAGTCATTGACAAAAGAGAACTCTTAATTGAATGAGTAAGTAAGAAAACTATAAAGTGATATATATTTATTAAGAAATAAACTAATTGAATTGAATGAAAGAGTATCTAGTCGTTAATAATCACCTACACAAGAGAAAGTTAAATTAATTGATTCAAAGGTATCTAATTCAAATTATATAAAAGAACAATTATAGATATTAAACAATTGATTCCACAACAACAAGATCAAAAATGAATAATAAAAATATAGTAGAGGATTATAGCAAGTAATATGCTGAAGTTAAAACATAAATTAGTAATACTATTGATAGTTCTATACTTAAAATGCTACAACATAAACGTGAACAACTCAAAGAGACATATAAATCATCTAGGGATTCTTCATTTATAGAGAAAACAGATTCTCGAAACATAAAACAAAATTAATAAAGGAAGGTTAGTAAGGATATGATAAGTTAACAAAATAAAACATTGGATTATGCCAAATTTGAACTAAAAAGCAATAAAGAATATTGTAAAGCACTACTTAACACTCATGATTAAATTAAAAGTAAAAACAACTCAAGTAGATAGAAAAGTAATAGTGAACATGTTCCTAATTAAAATATTGAATTATAAAAGTAATAGTTACTTGGTAATCAGAGAGGAACCAAAATTAATAAGGAATTTATTTAGTCATAGAATTATCAAAAATATTTAGATAATAACTTTTGATAAATATCATTTAATTTTCCATATACTAATATAAATATTTCCAACCAAAATTATATTCCAAATTTTAGAAAACAAAATAATCAAACCAGAAATTAGTATATAATTTATGAGTGATTCTAATAGGTCTTACCAGATGCGCAATCAATGGAATGATAAAATAAAAGATAATAGAATGTCACTATCATTCGGAAATTAGGAACAGAATTAAGCTGTAATCTATTTTATTATATTATAGCCGAAATACTTTGATGCACATGATTCGAATATTAAAAAAACTTTAAACGATGACGATATTGCAGATCTCTATATCGATCATAAATAACCTTCTTAAGGGAATCACAATTACAATTCTTTACTTAATTAGATAAAATATCCAGACTAAAAACATAGTAATATTTAGTAATCAAATGATAAAAAAACCTACCCTTCATCCCATGATTTTTTAAGGCACACAAGAACATTATTTTAACTACCATAAAAAGACATAATTACAAGTCATGAAAATCCTTCCATGGATTCGAATAATAAAAGAATTCCTACCTCTTTGTCAATTCACACCAATTAAAACTTGACACAAACTAATATTAATCAATTTTTAGTTGACCCTTAAAAAAAATTTGTTTAACATAATCAGGATGGTTCTACATCCTATCTTTAAAAGGGTTTCAAAAAACCAGTTACTGCTAAAACTCATTAATCGACAATGGAACAATTATCATAAAAACCACTGATCCAAGTGCCAGTGCCTGTTTTACAGGATGAAAAGAAAAAGTCTGATAAAATTTATCTAAATGATTTACCAGATGAAGAGAGAAAGAAGATTTTTAAAGAGTTGAGTAAATTTGATAGAGAGAAAAAATGTTCAAGTCAGGTTGCAGAAAAGGAAAGAGAAAGAAAAAAACTTGAATTATTAGATGATTTAAAATTAAAGGAAAAGGGAAAGCAATAAGCAGAAGAATTATTGAATGAAGGTAAAAGTTCTTTGTTTTCATCAATTAAAATAGAGAAAAGGAAAACTATTGAATCAAAAAGATTAAGTAATTTTAAAATGATGATGGAAGCAAAGAATGGAGAACAAACAGTTGGAAAACCTGTATTTGAGTATAATAGATTACTCAAGTATTTATTCCTTAAAAACTACTTTACCCCAGATATTTAAGATTAAGAATGTAAGGTTATTCCAAATAAATTTGAAAGTGGAGATGAATATTCTAAAATATTCGAATATCTATTTTTAAATGAAGCAAGTGCTCAATTGAAGTAAGAAGTTAATGAATTTGTGAAGAAATATAGTAAAAATAATAAATATCGTAAAATACAAATAAAGATTGATGAAACTGAATATGATAAAGATGGAACAATATTTAATATAAGAGGACCCTAATAAGAATAATAGTCAGGAGAAGTCGAAAATACAAAGGAAGAATATACCACTGATTATACAAAATTGAAGGATGGTCAATGTGATTTGACATAACTCAAGAATTATATCGTAATCATAAGTAGTAAGTTTCAATTGAAAATAAGTAGAATTAATTCAATAAAAGGTGAAGAAATGCTATTTTTTGGAATTCTGATAGATCCTTAAAAAGCATAGTTTTTACATTAAATTAAACTACAGTCTTTTATTGATTGTTCTAAATTAAATCCTTAGTTATGGTATAATGTTATATTGTTTCCATTTGCCAAAATAACCACATTAATTAGAGAATATTAAATGATAACACAATTACAATATAGAACTCCCCTTTCATCCCTCATTTATAATCCAACACATTAATAACATTTAATTGGTTCAGATTTAGGTGGAGTATGGACAGCATAATTTGAAAATGTTATCCCTAATAAGTAAGTTGTTGCATAGTTTTTTGATTTATTAGAATGTCGATACAACTAAAGTTAGGCTAAATCAATATAAGAAATTATACTAAAAGATAAAGGAATATGTTTATTACAAGGACCAGTAATTATTTATTATAATTTTAGCCTGGAACAGGGAAAACTCATACTTTAATTGGATTATTATCGGGTGTCTATGAATATATGTATCAAATGAATAAATTTCCGAAGAAGAAAATATTAGTAATTTTTAATATATATTAGATATGTGCTCCTTCCAATGCTGCTATTGATGAAATTATAGTAAGAATTATATAAAAAGGTGGACTATTTGATTCATCAGGAAATTTTAGATAAGCTAAAGTTATTAGAATGGGACTACTTGATGAGGAGAGTGAAAATTGTGAACTAATTAAGAAAGTCTCATTAGAAGATTTGGCATAGCATAAGCTATTTTAAACAGAAAAATAAAATGCATCATAAGATTAAAAAACAACTGCTGATCTAAGAATAGAAATTTGTTAAATTTTCAATTAAAGTAAGAAAATAGAAAAGAAATTAAAGACACCTGGAATAACCAATGAGGTAAGAAGTGCATTGAATATTGAATTGGAATAATGCATAGAACTAAGAAGGGTCAAATAAAATTATTTGGATAGAATTAGATAAAATAAGAAGTTATATAAAGAATCATACACAATGATGTGTGAAAAACTACTTAATGATGCAGAAATAATATGTAGTACACTTAGTTCAAGTGGATCTGATAAATTAACAAGATTTGCTGATTAAATAGAACTTTTAATAGTCGATGAAGCAGCCTAATGTACAGAACCTTCCAATATTATTCCTTTAAGATTGGGAATAAAAAAGATGATCTTAATAGGAGATCCTCGCTAATTACCTGCAACTACCTTTTCTTCTGTTTCAAGTTAAACTCTATACAATAGGAGTCTATTTGAAAGAATTTTAGATAATAATTTTTAGCCTTTCTTTTTGGATACTCAATATAGGATGCATAGTGAAATCAGAACATTTCCATCATTATATTTTTATTAAAATAAATTGAAGGATCATGAATCAACTAATAAAAGAGTTATTCCTAAAGATTATTTTGAAAAAAGAACTCTATTTTTAGATATAAAAGATGGATAAGAATAAAGAGAAGGAACATCATACATAAATGATCGTGAGGCTAATGTAATAGTAGATTTGATAAAAAATATCAAAGATACTTTCATGACACAAACTATTGGAGTAATATGTTCTTACAAATCATAAGTCAAACATATTAAATCATAATTAAAAGTTGCATTCCCAGATGAATTGGCTTTACAAAACACAATGTTAAGTGTCAATACAGTAGACTCTTTTTAGGGATAAGAAAAAGATATTATTTTATTCAGTTGTGTAAGATCATCTGAATCTGGAGGAATTGGATTCTTAAATGATGGAAGGAGAATGAATGTTGCTTTGACTAGAGCAAAGAATGCACTATTTATTATTGGAAATGCTATAACTGTAATTATTATATTAAATTTTAGTTATCAAAGAGTGATTTATGGAGATAATTACTTTTGAACTTAAATTAAAGAAATTTATATCGTTCTCTTGAAAATCATTAAGAGTTTGACTTTTAAAAAATTGTAAAAGATGACTGGCCTGTTTAAAATACAAAAATATCTAATCATTTAATCAAAATTTTGAGTCAATCAAATTAATCACTTAAATAGAAAATTACATATAATATATCAGATTTTACAATAGATGGAACTTAATTTTATACAGAAAACAATGAATAAGATATGCACAAAAATATAGAAAAGGGGAGAAAAGAAACAGATAAAAAGTAACATCATTATGAAAAAAAAAAGATAGTTTAATAAATTGAAATTGAAAAACCAAAAAACAAACCTCAAACCTCATATCCGACCTATGATGGGTGTTATGAAGACTTCTCTTTCCTTGATTAATTAAAACTTGAAGGTTTCATTTAATGATTTCAATAATTTATATTTTTCTGTATATTTATGTTAAAAGAGTAAGAAGAAGAGGATAAAAAATATTATGAAAGTGATGAAGAAGTTGAATCATTAAAAGTAATTGACTTATGTTTAAAAGGTTGGAGATGTAATACAAAGTCGATTTTTAATCAGTTAAAAAATAGGGGAAGGTTCATTTGGTTGTGTTTATAAGGTGATTGATAAATAGAATGATAATTAAAATTGGGCTATGAAAGTTGAAATAGATGAAGAAGATAGTAGTATGTTAGAAAGAGAAATAAAAGTACTGATTGAATTAAGGTTGTTTAATTCATATTTTTAGAAAAACATAAGGATTCCCTTAAATTAGATTTTATGGATAAGAGAGAGGATATACTTATTGTATTATGTCAATGTTGGGTAAAAACTTAGAATAATTACTTCGAAAACTTGGTGGCGTTATGAGTTTAGGTACTACAATGAGATTAGCTATCCAAGTAAATATTAAGATATATAATAGTAAATAGATGATAGAAAGGTTATAAACACTGCACGAATACAGGTTCCTTCATAGAGACATCAAACCAGATAATTTTGTACTTGAAAATACTGCCAATCCACGTATGTTGTATCTAATTGATTTTGGTCTTGCTAAACATTACATTGTAATTACACAAACTAAATATTAGAATAGTAAAGGAGATCATATAGGATATGTTAAAAAAGCAGGCCTCATCGGAACTGCTAGATACGCAAGTATAAGTGCCCATGAAGAAATGGAGTAAAGTAGGAGAGATGATTTAGAAAGTGTTGGATATGTATTAATATACATGGCTACTGGATTTTTACCATGGATGAATCTATAAATAGATACAAAAGATGCAAAATATGCTAAAATCTTAGATATAAAAAAGAAGATTAAAAATGAAGATTTATGTGGAAAGCTACCAAATGTATTATATTTTGTTAAGTAGTGTTTTGTATAATATATGAATGATGTTAAATCTTTAGAATTTCAAGCATAACCAAATTATAAGAAATTGATTTCATATTTTGAGAAAGAGATTGAATCATCTAATAAATAAAACTTTTAATATGATTGGGAACGTTTACCAGAATATAGTAAATAAAAAAAACATTTGACAGTTCATGTTATGCAAGTAAATTATAATTTGATCTAGACTCAAGATAAAAAATAACATATCGAAATAAAGTTACATAAATAAAATTAGATTTAAAAATAAAACCAATTCATAAATCAAAATTCCAAAGAATCTCAATAAAAGTCTACATAACAATAAATTATGACTTTTGAATAAATTATGAATGAAAAGAAAAAGGGGACAAAAAAAACAGCTTACAGTCCAACTGGAAAAACTAAGAAGACTATAAAACATCCAATTATGATTAATGTCGTAGAGGGTAAAGAGGGTAATAGCAGTGTTTCTCCATCTTTTAAGTAAGATATGAGTAGAATCCAAAACTACTCGAATACATTTCTCTAGACACCCTAATTCAATTCTTAGTGTATTTTGGATTCCTCAATTTTGCAGCCTTCAGTTGCTACCTCAAGGATCAATAATTATTTTGAAAGTGATGGAGTTGTCAGTGAAGGAGGAGGATTACCAATTTGGGATTTAGGCAATGGGGAGAAACCAGAGTTCTAAAGGGTGACTAGAATATTAGAGGGCATACGAAAACCAAGCATGATAGTGTAAAGAAAAGAAAGAAAAGCACACACTTGTAATTCATATTAATAAAAAGAGAAATCGACACAGTCAAAAACATTTCTGAATTATTTGTGCATCCAAAAAAAACAATAGGAGATCAAGAGTCTTATCTAGAGGGTTTAGACGAAAATTGAATAATTATTAATTAAATTTTAATAGAAATAAAATAAAATATATGAGTCAATTAGTTTAGGAGACTAAGTTAACAGTAGGACTTGTTCATGCAAATTAATTTTTCCCAATTTCAGTGTAAGTTACACCTCAATACACAGCAAAATAATTATTTGATGATATCAAAAAAGAAATGCAAAATTTGTAGATCCATCCCTTAAAGAGTTGTGAGCATTGGATTGGAAAATTCTCCTTATCGAAAAATGAAATTTAATATATCGAAAAACCATTGTTAAATTTTAGAAGTTTTAATGATTTTTAATTAGAATTAGATGAAAATCCAATGTACATTATTTTATATATTTAGGATACTTTATTTCCAAAATGGGGAAAACAAATTTGAATTAACATTAAGGGCTAATTGTAAAATTCATGAACTTAGTGAAATAATATCAACAAATATTAAGATCCCTTCAAAGTACTTGATTTTTTTAACAATAGATAAATCATTTTAAAATACTTAGGCTAACCTCTAAACACTCCTACAAACCATTTCAAAACAATCTATCAAGCTTAAGTTTTTAACCGTGGATAAATTTTTATTTCTTACATGATTCCTCTTTAAATACAATGTTGTTCTAATAATTTTAAAATTAAGAGTACAGAACAAGAATTCCAAGATAATAAGACAATAAATGATATAATCAATTATGCAAAACAATACTATTCTTAAATAGGAATTTAAATAGGAAATTTAAGTTTGATGATAAATGAAACTACTTATGATACTGCAGAATAGAGAGAATTAAAACTTCGAAAACTGAATCTCATATCAGTGCCAGTACCAATCGTCAAAGTGAATGTAATACCAATTACAGCTATTTGATTAATTATATAAATCAAGTGTTCTTATATACAGTATTGCTAAAAAGTGGTCTGAACTTATTTAGTTCTTTTTGAAATAGATTTCTTTCCTCTTTTTTACCTCTTTTTTTCTTGTTGTATTTTATTTTTTCATAGAAAAAGATTACTTCATTTTCAGTTGCCAGATAAAGAGCTTTTATATCTTACATTATTGTTTGAACAAATGAACTAGCTTAACTAATTATTTCATTTGTAATGGGAGAAACAATAGTTATTTCTAAATGATCATCATATTCATTTAATTAGTAAAATGGACTATGATTAAAATATAATTTTACTCTTAATTAAATCCTTTGTAACTAATTCCAGTTTTTTAGGCATCAAATTCTGTACCATAAAATTTCAAGAATCTATAAGTAGTATAACCTATAGATGAGGCTTAATTTTATTGATAACTATGCTCTAAGAAAGCTAAAACCATTTGAATAATACAAAAGGAAGACAAACCCCCTTTATATTGATCATTAAGTCCTCTCTTTTTGAGGAGACTCTTAAACAATAACACTAATGGTCGCAATTCTGCATAGAATGATAACCATTATAAGGTTAATTCTGTTGATATTTATCCTAAATGTTACACAGTTTTAGGGCCTTGAAATTAGAAAAAGCTAATATCAACACTAAAATATTGATTTGGGATTATAAAATCAGGACTGAAAATAGAATAAAATAATTACTCAAGTGTTAAGTCGAGAAGTGGCAATGGTAAAGAAAGTGTTGAATCTGTAAATGATATTCTTGGATCAACTTATAACTTAATTAATGGCATAGTTGCTGAATTAATAGCTCTACATTAGATAAATTTATTTACTTTATATTTGTAACCCATTTCATTTTGGATAAAAATTCAATGATTTTTTGAATAGGAATATTGAGTTAAGATGTTGGATATAATTCAAAACCAGTAATCCCAATATCAATATCACTCTCTGGCAAAGCAAGTCCAGTAGCACATGAACCAAACAGACGAACATTTGAGTTAAAATCTAGCTATAATCAATATACAATACAACCTCGAAATAAATAGTTGATTACAAATTGTAATCTATCATATATTAATTTTCTAATTTGTAAAATCTCTTAATTTTAGGATAAAAGCATTTCATTGAATTCTCTCATATCCATATCTAATTTTTTAATCATTAATGCTCTTGCTTAATTCATGATTATAGGATCAACATAATCTTCATTCTGAATATTTTCATATTACCAAAATGGATTACGTTATTATTCAAACATCGGCAAATTATAATACCCTTAACTATGAGCAGCCTTAATCTATATTGGTTCTTCATCATCAAATTTAAGATTATTCTAATGCAAACTTAATTATTCAAGTTTTATAATTTATGAAGGTGAGAAATTTTTTGATCCTTCTTACTTAATCTCCAATGGCTCAGAATTTCTTTCATCTGAGCTTGAACTTTATTTATCTATTATTTTTTGTTCAGACATTGGTTACTATTTAAACTCTTGTTTTGAGTGTGTTGCAGAATCAGGGTCTTCAGGTAATTTTAAGCTATGAATTTTTGTTAACTTTGATTCACTTTTATCTGTTTATTGTTCAGAAAGATGCTAAGGTTTAGGAGTTGTTTGTGGATGCTTTTATTATTATTAAGGTTTGAAATTCAAATCATTTTAACTAGCAAACTTTCTTGAAACTTGTTTTCTTTATTTTTTAGGTGCTGTTATAATGACCCAATTTTCATCATCATTATCTAATTAATCGTCTTTAGAGTGTATAATCTCATCATTTTTTAATATTTCTATTATTTCTATTTAATTTTTTTCGTTTCTAAATTGTTCTTGAGCAGATGCTAAAACATTGTCGACATTCTCTTAACAAGAACTTAAAGTAAAAAAATAAGATACTTTGAATGCTTATTTTATTCACATTCAGCACAATGAACTTCATCTTAGGTTGTGTCCTGTTTCTCAATTATTTCAAAACTATTACTTTTTTCATTTTTGTCATCTGATACAATATTTTTGGCTGGCTCAGGAGCTGGTGTGGCTTCAACTTTGTTTTTTTACTTTTTATTCTTTTTTGATTTCTTTTTCTATTCTGTATGTTTTCTTTTTTCTTTTTCTTTACCTTCTATTTCCTGTAAATCTTTCATTAATTTATCTTTAAATTGATCTCTTATCATTCTCAAAATTCTTTTTTCACATAAAGATTATAATTTCGTAATAGTTTCTAATCTTAAATAGTAAACACTATCAAAATCATTATTTTTAAATTCTTCATGAATTTATTCTTCATTTATTGTTAAATCAGAATTATTCTAAAAACAAGAGTTTGCAATTTTTTTCAAAATAAATGATGTCCATTGAATGTCTTCCTGTTTTGTAGTTTTCTTTTTAGGGGCATTCTTGAATTCCTTACAAATTTGAGGTATTTAATTCATGACTTTGATCTTGAAATCTCCATCACTAATCCAGTACTTCTTTAAATCTTCATTCTAAAATAGATTGTTATCACTTTAATTACCATGTGTTTATTGATAATAACTATTATATTCTCTAATCTTACATAAGAGCTATTGCTTTTTCAAATTCATTGATCACCCATCCAGCACAAGTTTAATATGTTTTTGGATTGAACCAGATAGCATCATTTACAATATATTATTTAGTGAGAGAATTGAAAGACACTTTTGGTTGCGACGTGAAAGCCAAACCATTTGAACATTCTATTAACAAATTTATGATGTCCTCAAGTGAACCTTGCAAACAGAATTTATCAAAAATATCATCTTAATCCACAATACAAATTTTTGATAATAATTTCTTTATAAATTTTTTAAGATACCTATTCTAAATGTTTATTTTCTTCCTCATGACTCCTTCTCTTTCTCACTAAACATACTGTTGCAATATCCTCATTTATGGTAGGGAACCTAGAATGTGATATTAAAATACTTTGGATTTTCGTCTTTTAATGCATAATTCGATCTTTCAACAAGTAAATCGTGTAGGTACATACGTATTATAAAGGATGTGATTTTTTTTGAATTGACAGCAACCTCATTTATATTTTATTTCTTAACCCTAAAAATTACCACAATTAATAAAATATAATTATATTCGTAAGTGTAAAAAGCAGCATAATGTTATGCACTTTATAAAAAACATGTTTAAATGTGTCGTACCACTAAATTAGATCGTTTTTGTATGTGTTTTCATATGATTCAATGGTCTCACAGTTGTGATTGTTGTTGTACTTTGTTGTTAAATATTTCGGTAGGGAAATAAGCATTTATTTGTTAAATTATATAATTTTAATTATGTATACTAATTTAATGCACTATATCTATTTCAAGGGTGTATTGTAGGTCTCTAAATATTACATAACATGAATATGTGTTTTTATTATCATTTTATGCAATTCCTATCCTAAAGATATGAATATGGTTATGAATTTACAACAATTATTTACAAAAAATAAAATTATATAATTTAAGGATGAATCAAATAAATAGAAGTTACTATCAATTGAATACTACAAATATGCTATCAACAAAGAGGGTTCCCAGCTTAACTCCTCCTAAGAATTATCCCAATAGTTTATCTAAAGAGAAAATGTATGCTAATCCTGAATAATTAGAACGAAACAAGTTAAAGAGAAAGCAATTGGAAATAGTAGCTAATTAAAAGGTGATGCATATAATTTACCAATCTAAAATGCTTTGTTTTTGCAACAATAAAATGCAATATTGTCAGCTAGAAAAGCAACAATCAATTTGAGTGACAGTTCAGATAAATTAAGAAAAACTTCACCCAATGACAAGTATCGTATAATTTTATATAAGATCACCCATAAATCCTAGGCTATCTACTATGCAAAAAAATAAATAGATTAGCATCTCTTAATCACAACAAGCTATAGCATAAGTGTTAGCTAAAATGTAAGAAAATGACAACTCATATATGCGTAAATAAGGTATATTGTTAGGTAAGTTTAGTTTACAATAATCCAGAGATAGAATCTACATAAAAGAGTACGATTAATAGCAGAGAATATACTAATAACTCATCAAAACATAAAACAGAAGATTATCAAAAATTAGTTAAGGAAAACTTATTACTCTAACGGAAAGTATGTGAACTCGAACTTAAAGTAAATAAATTAGTAACTAGATTTAAACACTCGAAACATTGAATTAACAATTATTGACAGTGGCAAAAGCATGTGATTGTCATAAATCATAATTAAGAGAGTTAGAAATCTGCATTAGCAATTTGAATTATTTAAAAGAGGAACCATTCAATTAATAGCCCATAGCATATATGTAGGATTTAGTATCACTAACAGATTAAAAAAAAAGATCTTCATATAGTCAGGAATACTCAGAAATTAAACCATAGACTTTATTTAGTAATCATAATTCTACAAAAATAATTGAATAGTTCCTTGATGAACATTAAACAAATGTACAAGAGTTAAGTGCGTTTAAGTAACTCTTAGAGAATGTGGATGAAAAATAGTTACCAATTCCTTCGGTGCTTAAAGCCTTATCTTTAGTTTAGTGACTATGCTTTTTATTTATTAAATTATTAAATGACTTAGATCTCAAGTTCTTATGGATATACACTAATAGTTTTATAGATGCTTGTCAATACTGCATCTTCTATAGTTTTTAAATTATAATCAAAAATAACAATTAATGGTGAGGAATTCAATCATCCATTTACATAAACATTTATTATGTTTTTTGGTGAAGCAATATGTTTCATCATATTTTTAGTATACAAATCAATCAATTCAGCTAAATATGAATATGAACTAGAGTTGGCTAGAAAAAATAAATAAGAAACAAAGATTAATATATTAGTAGTAATTGTTCCAGCAATATGTGATTTATTTGGTAGTTGTCTTGCTTTTTTTGCTTTATCTCTTATGCCTACTTCAGTTTACTAGATGTTAAGAGGAGCTACTATTGTAATTACAGCAATATTCTAAATCATTTTTTTGAAAAAATGGCCAACTAAATAACAATTTGCAGGAATGGTTTTAGTCGTCACTGGTAATATTATTGTTGGAATTACTATTGCTGTTAAAGAATAATCATCAGACTATTTAATAGGTGTTATATTTTTGTGTATGTCTTTCTTTATGTTTTCACTATAAGTTATTATGGAGGAAAAATACTTTAGTAGATATTATTTAAATCCATTTGAATTAGTTGGATTAGAAGGTATTTGGGGTTTAATTTTTACTGCTGGTCTATTATCAGCATTTGAATTCATTCCATGTCCTGAATCTATGCATGATGGATGTCCACATAATTCAAATGGAGATTACTATCTTGAATAGACTCTTCAATTTTTTAAAACTGTATTCACATTTAAAGATTCAACAGGTAGATATTCTTATTAGCCTTAATTATTACTATTAATCTTTGCAGAAGCAGCTTCAATTCTATTTTTAAATGCTATATGCATGGCTGTTGTTAAATACTTGAGTGCATTAACTAAGAATGTTGTATAAGTTACAACCATAGCCTTAGTTTGGGTAACCTGTATCATCATAGGATGGGAGAAGTTTTATTGGGGGTAATTGATTGGATTTATAGTCTTGGTTTTCGGTTCATCTATCTATAATAATATCATTAAATTTTAGGTATATAATAAATTTATTATTAGTTCCTTTAAGATAAGAGAATCATGGATAGTGGAACAACTAATGAAAATTTGCTTAATTGAATATTTGTATATAATTTAAATTTTATATTTACTTTTTTTAAATATTCTTGTTATAAACAAAAATAGTCTGTTAACTAATATTAACCAATTGATTATAGAGACAAGTCTTTTTGATTAATGATGCTATCAGATATATTTCAGTTGTTTTTTATAATGAAAATTTTAAATTAAATATTCATTTTTAAGCAGTGCTAACATTATTGTTGCCTTGATTGACTAAATTTAATTTAAAAATACATTTCAACCATTGTTGATTATTAAAATTAATATTATCTTATATTTTTAATTACACCCCAATTATATATATAAATATTATCATTTTTATATTATTTATATTAGCCATTCTCTCATTTCTAATGTTGTCAATTAAAGTGGGTCGCAAAATTCACTCCATTATTATTTATAAAATTCTAGGGCAAATAAAAATCGAATTTATTGTTCATTATAGAATTTCCTCATATTAAATTGGAAATAATCCGTCAATAACAATATCATTTATTGAAATTATGGATTATCTTATTTGAGTGGCATTATTTATTGCATTATTTGTACAACATGTTAAGGTTAACCCATAAGTAGTTAAATATCTATACTTAATTATAAAATTAAAATTTACTAATTTTAAATCATAGCTTTAAATTATTATAGATATTAATCTTCATTTTATATCTTTGTTTTGATTTTAAACCGATGATAGAAGTTCTAAGGGTTGAATGCTATTGATAGAGTTACTCAAATGAAATCCTTTATGAAGGAGAATATTTTATCATTCCCTCAATTATTTATATTAATTATTCATCTGCATCAGACTGA
>JMSD01000002.1:110458-132975 GCA_000715435.1 Paramecium caudatum
TTGTTTTTTCACTGCTGGCTGTAGCCACCTACTCAGTTAATTAGCATTGAAGGGAAGTTATTATTAATACAAACCGAAATATAAAATTTTTGACAGAATGGTTAAGTCAATAAAAATTTCATTGTAAATAAATTTAATTAGTTTTGATTAGGAGATAAATAAATATAATAAAATAAAAAAAGAATAAATAAATTAATGAAAAAATCACCTCAATTTATCTATTCAACAAGAATGGGATCAATTTATCACTTAACTCCATTTCATCAACCATAATTGAATATAGATGCTTGCTTATTGAGTGCTGGCGATTTCTTTCATATGGAAAAAACAATTAAGAAAATGCAATCTGAAACAACAATCAGTTTTAAAAAATATATCAATCAAGAAGATAAAACCTTATATTTTGCTTCAATTGATAGCTATAAAATGAAATGCATTGAGGGCACTTAAAACTAAAATGGTGTGAAAATTAATTAATTAGAGGGTTTAAAATTGATTACTAACAAATAATATAATGATTTAGCAAGAACAATTAATCCAGAATTTATGGTTTCTTTGACAGAGTTGCCTGATATGGCTGCAGGTTATAAATCTCTAAAAAGATCAATATCTAAGTCTGCAAAATTTTTGAGAGAAACCCTGGAAGAATTAAAAGACACTGACATTTGCGTATATGGAGCTATTCAGGGAGCATTGGAAGTTGATTTAAGAACATTAGCAGCTGAAGAATAGAAATTTGCAATCGATTTTCCAAACTTTAAAGGATTTACATTATATGGTTTAAATCAAGGAGGCTGTTGGTAGGAGAGGGAAGATGCCTTGGCTGCAATATACTCTGTATATTGTGGCTATGATTTGGAATTCATATTGGCAGGTAAAGGAGATATTTTATCAATTTTATGGGGGATAAGTTGGGGTATTGATGGATTTGAAGTTGAAGAGCCCTTTACATTGGCTCAAGATCTTAAAACACTTGTATTACCTGAAATTGATGCTAAGGAAGATGAATTGTTGTAATATTCTGGTGATAGGATTAATTTCTTTGAAATTGAAAATAAGAAAATCAAATTTTTGAGTTTTCCAATTGATTCTAATATTGCAGAGAATGTATTAATTAACTTATTTAGATTCCTTTGAATAAAGATTGTTAATGTTTTTCTTGTTAAAATCATACAAAATTATATATCTCACATTAGTTGAATGTAGAGAAATGAATGCATAGGTTCTATTAACAATACATAATACATATTAATATTAGTAACTTCAATAAAAATTACAGGAAATGAAAAGTAAGAATTAATTAAATTAATGGATAAGATGGTTTTTATCAAAGTTATGAATTGATTTTTACAAAATTGTAATTATAACACATATCAACAATATAATTATTTTCTTGCATAAAATAAGATGTATGGATTACTGCTTCCATCGGTATCATATCTTTATGATTTTATATCTATTTCTCTTACATCAGAATCATTATATCGATACCATTTCTGATTGTAAGGATTCTTGCTATCTCTAAAGTATAAACTATATTTAATACGCTGTATAATGGCCTCCATATAATGTACCACTATGATTAACTATTCCACAAAGAGAGTATAGGGATTTTTTGGTGGATGGATCCTCTTACAGATTAATTATATGTTACTTGATTCAGAAATGAAAGGAGTCATGTCTAATTCTAGTGGAAATATCACTCGATGATTCAATTTATCACTTGAAAATCGTCTATAATCAAATCTTTTTATATGAAACATTAGAACATCTGGCAATCTCCAAATTGTGAACTTTCGTTTCACCTTTTAATGTTTTTTACTTCAACAAATATTAAAATACGATAATTACCATTTTGAACAGTAGTAATCATCGATATTCTCTTCAATTACATATTTATCTAAAAGTCGTTCTAAATTCACATCTTCTAACCATTTGAATGCTCTTGCTATTGCCAATGATATATCTTGAAAAGTATCAAATGCATAAGAATTTCCTCCACATACTGAACATTTAATTGAATGTAATAATTGTCCTTAAAAATAATCTAATACTAGACTGTTTTCTCTACTTTTTGAGTAATTCCACCATTCATTACTCTAAAATTAATAACTCTAATACTAAATCTTGCAATGTTCGTCCATTTAAATTATCATTCATTTCTTTATAAGCTGGTTTAGATCTAACTCTATTTAAACCAAGACTCAATCCATCAAGGAGTGCAACTAAGAATTCTTAGGCATCCTACTATGCATATCCTTTAAAATTAGGAGTCACACTTTCTACGATTATATATAAATTACCTACTGCAGATTTAATACCATATGGAGCAATAGATTGAAAATTAGGAGTATTTTTCACAGAAATAATTAATTTGCTGTATTCAGTTGGAATGGAATTTGATCTTTATTATACATCCTTCATGTAGTCATTAGTTGTGAAGTGTTCATTGAATTGGGGTACATTGAATAGACATTACAAAACTGAATTCCTATGATTTAGCATTACAGTTACATAAAGCAAGTGTTTCCAATGTTTCTTAATCCACATATACCACTGCTAACATTTTAAAATGATCTGTTCGGTTATTATTCAGGTTGAGATGTTGACATTTAAGAAAGAGTGTATGACTGATTTTTTGTAGAAGGTTGTTGGGATTATACCATATTTATACTTTAAGATCCTTATGTTGTTAATGTAGGAGTAGTGTATGGATAACCTGTTCTTAATGATGTTTATTCAGGTTTCTAATATACATAATATATACATAATTAGTTGGAGTATTATAGGATGTATTATTAGTGTACTATTGTTGTACATATTTATTATCATAAGTTTATGGTTTATTTATCAGTTATGGATAGTTTGGTAATCCAGTATTATTTGGTTTTTCTCTATTGTTACTGGGTGGTCTTTATTATGCACTCGAACCATTGATGATATTTTGTCTCATTATTTAATTTATATAAATGGATTTAGATTTTGAGCAATTTGAGCGATATATTGGTCATTAGCATACTAGCAAATCTGACAAGCATCATGATAAGGATAGAGATAAAGGACATGATAAAAACAGGGATAAAAATAATAAAGAAAGTATTAAAGATAGAGAAAGAGAAAGAGAAAAAGAAAGAGAAAAAGAAAGAGATAAAGGTAGAGATAGAGATGATGATAAGAAAAAGAAGAAAAAAGATGATAGAAAAGATAAAAAAAAGTAATTTTTAATTAAGTAATCAAGTAGAAGATCTCGTTCAGCATCAAGATCATCAAGGAAAAAGAAGAGTAAGAAAGATAAAGATAAAGAAAAGGATCCATAATAACAAATTACAACATAATTATTGATGACAAGCGATATCTAAAAAAAGAGGGAAATAGCTAAACAAAGAAAAATAGAAATTATGGAAGGAGAAATAAGAGAATTAGAAAGAAAAATTGTAGAAGTTGAAAGAGAACTAGAAGAAGCCCATAGATAAGATTTAACTGTATTAATGTATTGTTTACCATTGAAGGCTAAGGAAAAGCATATCTATTAATTCTTTCAAACTGTATAATAATATATTATTCATAGTTCAATTGTGGAAAAATAAGAGATATTAGAATTATAAGAGATTAGAAATCAGGAAGATCTAGAGGAGTTGCTTATGTTGAATTTTATTAAGAAGAATCTATTCCTATGGCATTGGCATTAAATGACAGATTATTTATTATGGATGGCTAATAAGTAGGAACAATTCCTGTTAAAATTCAATTAAGTCAAGCTGAAAAAAATAGAGCAGCAAGAGATCAAAAAAATATGCAAATTAAATAAAACAAACTATAGAGTATTTAAGATCTATAAAACATGAATGGACCAGCAAGAGTATAAGTTACTGGTTTAGCTGAATAATTATAAAGAATTAGTGAAGATGATATAAGAGAAGCATTTGTTCCATTTGGTGCTATTGACACAGTTGAAATACCTAAAGATGAATCAGGAAGAATGACTGGTGTTTTGTATGTTACTTATGAAAAAGCAGAATCAGCAAGAAATATGATCGAAGTTATTAATAATCAACAATTTCTATTGAATGGAAAATCAATTAAAGTGTAATTGGTTTCAGGTGCTAATAATTATATGGATTTATAATTAGATGATGATTTAGTACAAAATCCTGTTATGAGAATTACTTTAATGAAAAAATTAATGGATGATAGTCTTATTGATAATGTAAAATTAATTTTATCATATTAGATTAATTTACCACCACTTATGACTTAATTAGGATTAACTGTATAAAGAATTTTGAATATTATTCAATCTCCTAATCCAACTCTTGGTTGTATTTCTGGATGGATGCCATTAAAACATTTCCCACCTGCTTGTCCCTGTATAACTAAAGTAATTGTATTAACAAATATGTGGACAGAATTAGAAATATCTAATTAAGCAGCAATTGTTGAATTAAAAGAAGAAGTAGAAAGTAATAAAATATAATATATTTAGATGAATGTAGAAAATATGGTGATGTAGAAATGGTATGGGTTGATAAAAAGAATGAGGGAAATGTCATTGTTGTATTCAAACAATGGGAAGCTGCAAAATAAGTAAATGTGCTAATGAATAACAGAAAATTTGGAAATAAAGTTGTATAGAGCTATTTCATTACAGAAAGTCAATTTATGAGCATTATTAAATGATTTAGTAATATATACACATAAATAGTAATTTCATTGTTGTAACTTTAAAATATCTAATATTTAATGTTTATTGAATTTCTTTAAATTTTCTAAACTTGGAAATAGTTTATCAAAATTTTATGCTAAATTTAGAATTTTTTCAGATAATATTATGGTTTCCTCTTTGTCAACAGATAATGTTTATAAAATCATCGGAATCTACATTACATTAATAAATACTATATCTTCATCCTAATTAATTAGGTTGCTTCCAATTATAATACAGGCTCCTGCTATCATTGAATATGTATATTAACTAATGATTTCATAATCATATAAAGTCATTTTAGCTAAATAAATAGTTATCTAAAATAAAGATTAATGTTAGTTAATCAGAGAAAGAGCCATGCAAATGATTTCATGTAAAGTTACACCTACAAATTTAAAATCTAAAGCATGAGCAATTTAGCTCTCCTTTTCTCTAATTTCTTCTTTTGACAGTTTTTTATGAGCTATTTTTTCATGAACTATTTGTAATTTAACAGGATAAATTTCTTCAAATTTACTTGCTATAAACATACAAGTAACACCAATCAAATGTAAATCTTAAGGTTGGTGAGATTTTGGTGATAATTGCAAGAAATTGTCCATAACTCTTACAGCCATAAAGAATGTTTAATCTCTGCATTTATAGGAAGTTAACACTTCAACCATCCAATCAACCATTTTAGCTCTTAAATTCTTACTAATTGTATGATTCTTTAAGAAATCACTCTGTTGAATTTAATCAAGAGATTAATAATGAGTGAGAATAGAGTCTCCATAAGTATACAATAATTTATTTATTGGATTCTTTGGTGTAGTTTCTTAACATACACTAATTGAAGTAGTTTATCTAATTCTGATAGGAGAATACTAAAATTATGTTTTATAATACCATTTATTCAGTTGTTGAGACAGTAGTTTTTTATTTTGCTTCAGGTCTATAGTGGAGACTTGATACATTTTAGTTTCTTTATGTTACAGAAGTATAGTTTTTATTTAGGTCGATGCTCTTAAACTCAATTTCTAATTGGTTACATAATAATACTTGGCTATCTATTGAGAAGAGATAATGAAACTAATTAGGTTAGTGATTTCTAGCCATTTCTTTTTTCAATATTGTTTGAAACCTCTGCTTAGTTCTCTTTTTCGAAAATACGTCTAGTGGTATCTTTCATTTGTATAGAAGGGTTTAACAGATAATTAATTAATGAATTTTATTAATAAACTTATTTTGTATTTAAATATATGAAATAACATAAACATATTTCATGGCATCAAAGTTCTGTGAGATGGATATTTCTTGCCATGACTTGCATATTTTAAGTTGGAGTATGTATATGCATTGATTTCCCATCTGTATTGGCTAGTTAAATTCAATAAACATTTGGTGTAGGACAAAAGGATGTTAATTATCTATTCTCAATATATTCAATGCCCAATATTGTATTACCTTTATTTGGAGGAATTATTATTGATAAAATTGGAGTTAGAAGAGCAATGGTAATTTTTTGTTCGTTTTTGGTTTTTGGTTAAGGTAATGAGATTATAAATTAGGTTTTTGCGTTTATGGAGCTATTAAAAAAGACTTTGATCTTCTTAAACTTGGAATGCTTTTCCTTGGTCTTGGTGGAGAAGTGTGTATGGGTGTAGCTTAAAGTGCCATACTTACTAAATGGTTTTTAGGATAAGAAATGTCTTTAGCTTTTGGGTATTTGTAAATTTTACATAGAGTACAATTAACATTCATTCGTATTGGATCTGTAATTGGAGCTAACTTCCTTCCTAATATATACTATTAATTTAATGAGAATTTTGCATCTTGCATGGCTTTTTGCTTTTTATTTATTATATTAACTATGATCACTTGTCTAATATAAATTAAAATAGACAAAGAAAGTGATAAGAGAGATAGATAATAGTTGACTGAATAAGAAATACATGATATAGATCATTAATAACCAGTGAATTTAAAGGATATTAAAGAATTCAAATTAGATTATTATTTATTATCAATTAGTTGTGTTTGTAGTTATGGAGTATTTTTAATTATTTAATAAAATGGGATTAGAATGTTTAGAATTAGGTAACTTATATATTTATTTAGATATAACTTAACTTTAAGTTAGTAAACACTTCTATATAGTTTGCCTTATTTTATAAGTGCATCAGTTACACCAATAATTGGATATTTTATTGATAAAGTTGGAAAAAGACCATTATTTTTAATTGTATCAGGAACTCTATTATTATTTTCGACAATATTGTATTCAAAATAGGTAGATTGCTCAATTAGTGAGGAATGTTTTAGTTTGGTATTGTTAGCTTAAATAATAAATGGAATATTTTATGCAATTTATGCTCCTGTCATCTGGCCATGTGTTCCATTGTGTGTGGCTGCTAGAGCATAAGGCACAGGCTTTGGAGTGATAAGCTCAATTTAGAATGCAGGATTGTCACTCTTTCCTCTAATTGTAGGAGGAATCTTATTTGAGGAAAGTATTTAAACATACCAAACTATGATATTTTTCTTAGGATTCATAACTCTAATCGCAAATATAAGCAATGCTTTTATTTATTATTATGATATTAATAATGGAAGTAAATTGATGGCACCTTCTGCAAAATTGGCAGATTATTCAGTTGTAAGTGATTTGATGGAAGAAGAATAAAATGAAAATACTCGTGAAGAAATATGATTGTTATTTAATTAATCATTTGTTAAGCATTATAGTAATTTATGATGGGTTAAAATAATTAAATAACGAAATCGTCATTATGTCCTTAAATTATAATAATCTATATAATTTTTCTACACATGAGTTAAGACAATTAGCAATTATTGCCAACATCAGAACATGTGTCATGGCACAAAAATTATGTAAGATGGATAGCATTATTGTTGGCATGTCTCTTCTAATTTGGTAGTTATTTCAGCACAGATTACCCATCAGTTTTAGGAGAGGAAATAAAAAAAGAGTTTAATAAGGATTAATCAGATGTTAATCTTCTTTATTCCTATTATTCGATGCCTAATTGTATATTACCATTGTTAGGTGGATTATTTATTGATGCAATTGGTATAAGAATAGCTATGGTTGGATTCTTTGCAATTCTTATTGTTGGTCAATGTACCTTATATAATAATATTAGTTTTGTGTTATTTATCTGCAGTTACAGGCAATTTCACTATCATGTTAGTTGGAAGATTTATTTTCGGATTAGGAGGGGAAAATTGTGTGGTTGCATAATCTTATATTGTAAGCAAATGGTTCTTTGGAAGTGAATTAGCTCTTGCTTTAGGGTATATATAATTATTTATATAGATTAAATATCACTTTTGCAAGACTTGGTTCAGTATTAGGAGCATTATTGTTGAGTAGAACATATACATGGTTTGGAGATAGTTTATCAGCATCTATGTTTTTTTGTCTTGCTCTCTTACTCTTAGCATGGGGAGACTCTATAGGTTTAGCAATACTTGACAAAGCTAGTGATAAAAGAGATTAAGTTGATACTAAAATAGAAGGTGATAAAATCAGTATGAAGGATGTTAAAGAGTTTAAACTTGATTTTTATCTTTTGACACTTTCTTGTTTAACTTGTTATAGTGCATTCTTTTTATTCTAATACAATTGTGTTGAAATGTTTAAGAAAGTGTATATAATTGTAGTATAATAGTTATAACATGAGTGGAACAGAAGCAAGCAATATTTATTCTATACCATATTATTGTGCAGCTGTATTGACACCTATATTTGGATTCGGAATTGATAAATTTGGAAGAAGAACATTATTATTAATACTTTGTGGATTTTTATTAGTATTAGTAAATGCAATGTTCTTTTTTATGAAATGTGATAGTAAAGATTCTTGTTTAGCTTCTCCAATTATTGGATAAATTGTAAATGGAATTTATTACTCATTATATGCAGCTGTAATGTGGCCATGTGTTCCTTTATGTGTTCCTGAAAGAGCAGTTGGTACAGCATTTGGAATTGTCAATGCTGTTTAAAATATTGGTTTAACTGTTTTTCCCATTGTTGTTGGAAATTTAATTGGAGATGAAACAGTTGAAGGATACAACAACATGATTATATTTTTGGGATGTTCTGCTGTTGTAGGTTTATTAAGTAATATTGGATTATATTTTGTTGATTTATAAAAAGGAGGAATTATGGCTAAACCTACAAAAAGTGTAGAAGAAGCATTATCTAAATCTAAAATTATAGATGCTGTTAATGATAGTAAATAATGATTTTTATTTATATATCAATATGTTCTTAAAGATTAAGATATTTACAGTTTATGTTGACTAACTACTTATCTATTAAATTCAGAATACCATTCATCTAATAATGCTTAGGATGTGGCATGAAATATATATTCACAATCTCTATATTTGATCTTAAATGAATTAGGTTTACATTTAAGTGGATTCTTAATAATCAGGGCATCGGCACAAGGTACAAAAAGTATAGGATGCATATCACCTGCTTATTTAAATAGTAATATTCCCACATCAGTCATTAATGCAAATACTTCCACATAATCTTAAAAACCAAACAGCGTTTTCTGTTGCATTTACAAAAAACCTTATTTATGTGATACTTTAAATGCAGCCTATTTACCACTCCCATCATATAAACCATTTCCAATTTCATTTAATTTCTTTGGATTGTAATTTTTAAATTATATTTAAAAATTATCTTGATAAATAATCTATATTTAACTGTTGATTGTTTCAGTAAGATATTCTATCAAATCTTTTAATTTGAATGTTTCAATTAAATAGTCATCATTTTATCCTTTAATTTTCAAACAACATAATATTGGATTATTTTCACAACATATAATTTAAGCTACTTTATTTATTGGAAATTGTCTAGTTATTTTTATATGTTAGTTATGTTCTTCAAAGAAATGAAAATTAATTTCTGTTATAAACATAATTCTTTTTGATTTATCTCCTTTTATGTTAATTCTAAATATATGATCACTAAAACAATATATAAAATCTTTTTTAGTTGTTTCTTTATCCTTTTTTATTATTTCTTTGATGTATTTATTATCTTTTAACCCACAATATTCTTTCTAAAAATAAGTATATTCATCAACCGGATCTGTATTTTAAGTTTCATTATTTTCTGTACTTTGAATTATACTCATAAATTCTGATTACATTGTTTCATTCATCTTTTCTAAAACATCATCTTAATTATTTAGATCCTCAATCAATGCAAATGATACCCTACTTTGTAGAGTACTTTATTATTATTATTAGAGAAAATCTAATCTTAGTTGTTATTCTAGTAATTATTAATTTAATTTTTCAATTTCTATTTCATATTTTTAGATAATCATAATTTTGTTTTCTTATAATTATTGTAAATCCTGCTTAAGTTTTTCTATTTGTTCATTGAGATTTCTTAATGTTAATTCATTTTAATTAATTATTTGTACAAGTGTTTAATTGTTTTCATTTAATCTCTTATTTTCATTCGACAATGAAATATTTTATTCTTCTATTGATAATGATTCCTAGGTCTGTTAGTGAAGCAATGATTCCAATTATGAAAGTTGCCTCTTATGATGTTTTTCTGATTTTAATTCTTATTGTAGAGCATTAAATTCGTTTTACAATTCATAAAGTTAAGTGCTAAATTTTTGATTTTCTGCTATCAACTACTATTTTATATTAAATTGCCCATCAATAATTTCTTATTAGTCCTTACATAGTATTTCAGTCTGCTATAGTTGATTTTATTATTCTCGAATAATTTCAGATTGTGCCATTAATAGATTAGCAATTTATACTATATTTTCTTACTCAGTGTATTCTTTAAGTTAAAGTAATATTTTAAATGAAATCTCTATTTCCTTGTTATGATTCATAAGGGATTCATTTAATTATTAATTCATAATAATTTATTTTAGTGCAATTATTCATATATATATTGAATATTATATATTATTGCCTTATGTTTGAAAATTAAGAAACAAACCAAGAAAAAGAACAGGTCTTTTTCAAAAAGTGTTATTAATCGATGACTCGAATTAAGAGGCATAGCGAGATTTAATTTCATGCGAAGATGTATTAAAAATAAAAAAGTGATTAAAATTAAAATATTTTATTTCTTATTCAGATTCAAATATTATATTTGAGGTAATTATTTTAGTATTAAAATACTCTATTTATTTTTGACTTTTTATATGTATTATTGAACACTCAGGCAGCACTTAAAATCAATTTATTTTTCTTTAATTTTTTTTCACATATTCCCGTTTTTATACTTGAGTATTATAAAATTATTAGAGGTTTTGATCAGAAATTTACAACTCATAAAATTGAGATGGTTTAATGTCGATTTGACAATTATTTATAAAATAATTTAATAACCTTTTCGTAAGATAACATATCCAAATATGAGACTAGGTCATAACAGCAAATCGTGTCAAATTTTAACGAATAGGAAGATATTCAATTTTAAGGAGTGTCAAGACATGAATACAGCAGAAACAACCCCAAATTCGACCAAACAATTGGATAAACCATTGGATAATTATTTTAAAAAATACATCAATCCTGACTCACAAATGGCCAGAGAGTTACATGAAGCCTCAGTTCAAGCACATTGGTTCATTGATCCACCTATCAAGAGTTTTGAGAAACGGAAAGTAGAATTAAAAAAAGAAAAATGTATTATAAGTGTCTATGAGTAGATGAAAAAGTTGTTGTTTTGGATCTCGATGAAACATTAGTGTAACATAAAACAGGGCAAACAACAGTTCGACCATATTGTAATGAGTTTTTGGAAAGATTGTCAACCATTTGTACTGTTGTTTTGTTTACTGCTGCCTCATCTGACCATGCAATAAACGTAATTTATAAATTGATTTATTTTTAGATGTTGAAGATCATAGATCCACAAAAAAAATATTTTAAAGCTGTATGTTCAGCAAATCACATGATACAAAGAGTTAAAGATTTGAGAATCTTTTCTGTGGATTTAAAGGATATTCTAATAGTGGAGAACTCCCCAAAAAATTTCTCGTAATGTTTAAACTAAATTTAGTGCTTAAATTAATAATGGCGTACCCATATTACCATTTGAAGGATCCTAAGATGACAATTAACTTTAAATGTTACTTCCATTTTTGGAAATTCTCTTGCTAGCTGATGATGTCAGAATCTAACTAGCTGACATCTTTTAATTACACTTATTTTATAAGTAGTTAAATGGCAGACAAGCTGTTAACAATTTGTATAAAAATAAATGACTTTCTAAGGTGTTAATTTGTAATTATTTATAAATATAAATATGTCAGATTATTATCTCTAAAAGTAGATTAAATCAACAAGAAAGAACAGCAAAATCTTTTCTGATTCAGAAGAGACAGAACATCCATAATTGAGAAATGCATAACGGTTTTTGTAATAATAAATTTATAGAAGTAAGTCGGAAACCAAAAGCCATTCAAGAACTGATAAAGTTTCCATCTCCAAATATATAATATGTTGCCCCTGTAATAAGTGTTGATATTTTAGTATGTTCCTGGACCACCTTCTATTCCAGAGGCTATCAAATAAATTGATAAAAAGATAATGGCTTACAGAAAAGTAATGGAAATAGCATAAAAATAAAAACAAATACTTGAACAATAGAAAAAAATGGAAACTGAGGAAGAAGAGAAAAAAGAAATTGATTATTTGACTAATCCTCAAATATAACAATAGATTGATTAATCTGAAAAATAGGATGATTTATAAAATGAAACAACTGCTCCACCATTGAATTAAATAAAATCATAAGAAATATCTAGATAAGCAAAATAATGGTCTTATTCTGAAACAGTGCAAAGAAGAAATTAAATCTATGAAAATACTATCTTAAGATTATATGAAAAAAGATAAAATCCAGCATTTTTTGCAGTATATTATAACATTAAATAGAAATTGAAAAAGAAAACACCAGCATTAAATATTACATCTAAAAATAAAATTAGTATAGGAAGTGGGAGAATAGATCCAGAGGAACATAAATTAAGAATCTATAATAGGGAAAATGTTCCAACAATGCCTGAATTAATGATACCTTCATTTATGATTAAAAAGGATAGCATGGCTAAAAATATTCTGGCTTATTTAGTATATAAAAATTTGAATCATAGAAAGACTACTCACCAATGTATAGAGAATAAAACCACAAAGAGTATCCAAAATGTGTATAAAATATACTACAGGAAGGAGAAGATATTTCTGTCTTAAATGAATGAAAATAAAATATATTAAATAATAAATGTCTAATCATCCCGCCTCATAATAGCCTTGGTAACCAACAGCCCCAGTACCTTAACAACCATAATGGAATGCTACATTCTCACCACCAAGAGCCTATTAGGCCCCAGTCTAACTTTAGAGCCCAGGATACATTCCTTAGTACTATACTTAGCCAATCACTTAATCAGTTGTTACTTAACCAGTTGTCTAATAACCAGTTGTTTATTAATAACCAGTTGTTTATCAACAACCAGTAGTATAGTAATCAGTTGTTGCCTAACCAGTTGTTTCATAACAACCTGTCATAAAAGGTGAAAGTAGAGTTGAGTAATAATAATTACTAATTATTAGATACATTCCTTATGAGAAATCATATATTGAATATGAAGAAGTTAGATAAAAGATATAAGTTCCAAGAGAAAAATATATCACAGAATATTAGGCTATTGAATATTAGACAGAATATGTTCCATAAGTATTTTATGATAAAGTGACAGGTTTGATATTTTAATAAATTTAGAATATGTTGCTGTTGATAGATTCTAAGATAGAGTAGAATATTATCCAGTTGAAAGATAAATTGTTCATCAACCACAAGTTTAAACTTAAGTTGTAGCATAACCAGTTGTTACATAATCAGTTGTTGCTTAACCAGTTATTACTTAATAAGTTGTACCATAATAAGTTGTTACTTAATCATTTGTTTAATAACCTGTAGTAACATAATCTATTCCTTATGTTTAATAACCTGTTTAATATGCATCAGTCCCATAATATTATTAATAAGCATAATCAACAGTATATGGACCATAGATACCAGTAGGAACATAACCAATTCCAGCAAGTTAATTACCAAATGTTCTTAGAAATCAATAATAACAACAATAAACACCATAAAGATAATGAGTTCTTTATAAAAAATACATTAAAATATCTTATAAATTCTAAAAACCATTTTCAACAATTACAAGAATTTGGCACTGGCTATGGTTCAGCATTTTCTTTATTAATAGAAAACTATCCAGATTTTGTATTATTAGCTGCTTATGGTTTTTAACCATCACTTTCCAGTCTAAACTTCAGATTTCGCCCTAATATATCAAATATATTTGCTAAATTATTTATTATTGTTACATATATTTCTATTCTCTAATGCACTTGTTTCAATAAATGGCATATTATATTTTCTAGCTAAAGTTTCTCCTTCTGTTGGTTATACTCTTCTATCTTATGAATCGCATTTATTTGCTACTAAAATAGAACAACTTTCAAATAAGTGAATACTCTTACACTTCATCTGTTGTATTATCTTATATTGATTTTATCCAATTCTCTACATTTGTAAAGGAATTTCTATCCACAATCGAATAAACAAAGATAATTCCAAAAGCTCCTTTATAATATGTTTAAGTAATATTTCTAAATCTTTCTTATCCAGCAGTGTCCCATATGACCAATTTAATTTAAACTATCATTAAAATAATATGAACTCAGGATTGAACAACGCAAATTCCTTTCTTCCATAACTAACGCAAGCACAGCTTGAAGAATATTAGCAATAGATAAGGTATGACAACCCACTCAATTTCTATATATTACTTCCTCTAATTCACCCTAATCATATATTTGCCATTAATTACCTATTTTAGATAGACTTAGTTTTTGAGCTCCCTATTTAGCAGCAATATCAAAAACTTAGGGTTGGCGAACCTTTTCCCATAGTTTTTGGAGAATCCGAATAGAACCCAATAGTAATAGGATTTACTCAATTGCAATCTTGGTAAGATTCACCACTCATAAATATTTAATATACTAACCCTATAGTGTTTGTTTAGACTTATCCCTTATTAGGTATGAATGATCCAGGAAACCAGATGAATTTCGCAAAACTCCTTCAAAAAAGCTTCCAAATGTCCACTAATCTTATGAATCCTTTGTTATAAAGTTAACTGCTTTATAACTATAACTTGATGCCTATGCAGCAGATGAAAAACAACAATTGCCAAAATCCTATTACTGTTGAGGATGATGAACCACAGATGGTGCAAAAATGTCACAATCAAAAATGCCAAAACAAAGGAGACAGAAAAGTGAAGTCTAAAAAGGGAGAGATGCTATAGTTCTGTGAGAAATGCTTAAGATTGTACAATCGGGGAAATTTTTGTGATTTTTGTGAATAAGTATTATTTACCAATAACTAGGTTTATTCAAATGGATCATATGATTAAGATGAACAAGGATGGATTCAATGTGATGAATGTGAAAAATGGGTACAAATGGTCATTAACATAGAATCATATTAATTGTGAAGCAAAATTTAGGAATTAGAGTATAAGAGAAGAAACTGAGAACAAAGTGTATTATTGTTTGAATTGCACAAAAACTATTAAAAAATAGAATTTATAACCTAAGAAACCAAAGGAAGATTATTAACCAAAATAATAGAAAATGGAATGTGAGGATATAAGAAGTAGAGAAAAGAACATTAATTTCGTAGCAACTAAGGATAACAAAATTTAATATAGTATTAAAATAGTTATTCTAGCATTTCGATTGAATCTTTATGAAGATGAAATAAAATAGGATCTCGATTTTCTTCGAAATTCTGGGAAAAAAGCAGTTAAAAAGCCCTCTTTACTGGATTCTCCACTAATAAAGCAAATAAATATACAATAAAACATTCCATAATAGGATGTAATATAGTTATATATTTAGAATTCTGAATCATAAATAGGTAGTAGTCGTCTTCGTACTAGAAACCATAAAGTTAAAGTCAATTATAGAAATTTAGGGGGTGAATGATTTCCATTTATATCCAATATTAAGTTAAATAATACTATGTATCATAAATTAAATTTCTTTTATGGCTGATTTGAGATTCGATAATAAAGTAGTAGTGATCACAGGAGCAGGTAGAGGTCTAGGAAAAGCATATGCCTAATTTTATGGATCAGTTGGTGCTAAGGTATTAGTCAATGATAATGGTTGTGACTTGAATGGTGAAAACACAAATAAGAAATTTGCAGATGAAGTATACATATTACTATTGTAGGTAGTTGCATCAATAAAAGCAAAAGGTGGAATAGCAGTTGCTAATTATGATTCAGTATTAAATGGTGATAAAATCATTGCACATGCTGTAAAAGAATTTGGAAGAGTTGATATTCTAATCAATAATGCAGGAATCCTAAGAGATAAGATATTAGCAAAATTATCAGATGAAGATTGGGATGTTGTTGTTAAAGTATAAGTTTAAATATTCTAGGGTCATTTATATGGAACCTTTGCTGTAACTAAGGCAGTTTGGCCAATAATGAGAGATTAAGGTTATGGTAGAATAGTAAATACATCAAGTGGATCAGGATTATATGGAACACCAGGTTAAACAAATTATGCTGCAGCTAAGGCTGGTATAGTTGGATTAACATTGACTTTGGCTAAGGAAGGAGAGAGAAGAAATATATTATGTAATGTATTAGTACCAGTTGGTGCATCAAGAATGACTGAAACTATCTTACCACCTGATGTTATGGCTGGTATTGATCCAGTTAATTTAACACCAGTTCGTAATATATTTCATATTATAATAGTTGCAATTCTCACTCATGAATCCAATACAGAATATAATGGTGGAATTTATGAATGTTCAGGAGGATTCTTTTCAAAAGTTAGATGGTAAAGATCAGAAGGAGTATCTTTGGATTTACCTGTTAAATTGAGTGAAGTATAAAAGAATTGGAAAAAAATTAATGATTTTAGTGGAAATAATGAATATCCAACTGGAAATGCAGATCTATTCAATAAGGTTTAAGAGAATTTAGATAGATTAGAATAATAAGCAGCATAAAAACCAAAGTTATGAGATATATTAAATAAAATATGATTATATTTGTATTATTACTTGCATAGATAACATATTAATAATGTGATGAGTTAACTGTTGTACTATACAATAGTCAATTACAATCAGGTAATTATAATCATTTATAAAGGATTGTTACCAACTTATCTATTCAAATCAGCAGTTGATACCTCTTTAGTAAAAATAATGAAATTTAATCCACCTATAGTAATCACTTCACCTTAAGGATGGACCCTCAATGCTACCTACTTTGTTGCTGAAGCATCTCTAGATAGTCAAATAATCACTGGTGTATAATAAGGAACAACATAATCAGGATAAATTACAGTAGCTAATCCAACAATTAAAGTAGAAGTTGGATTTGAATTTAATAATGGAAGCATTAAAAATGGATAAGGTGTAGCGATTCTTGGAGATATGACAAATGCAAAATATACATTTGCAGTCAATGTTGCCAATGATGCATATAAATTTGCATACGTCAGCTCCTCAATTAATTTCTCTTAAGCATAATTCATCGATTTATATGCAAACTACCCTTATGTAACTGGATAATTACAAGAAATTATGACTTATTTGAATTAAAATCCATTAATCTAATAAGGTTTAACAAACTTCTATACAGCAAATAATTATCTATAAAATGCATTGACATCAGAACTTAAGAAGTTTGCAATTATTAAAGGAGTATTATCAACTAAAACATATACATACGGTAGACAATCATTTACTTACACTGTTAATATTACTGAAGCTTAAATGACTTATACTCCTTATGTATCGTATATGGTTGAATCATAAATGAATATTTAAAAATTAACAACACCATATTATTGTGAATATCCTGCAGCTAATTTAGTAAAACCTTAAACTAATGTTAATTAAGAAGCCATAAGTTTAGATTTATTAATTAATTCTTTTCAATATGCATTTAATAAGGGATCCTTCTCAACTACATTAAATCCATAAAATTGGAAAGTTCCATTCTTTTCATGGAGTACTGGTGGATTAAATAATATTATTCCATCAGCATATACAACTTTAGCTTATGCTTCTTAAATAAGTGGATCCTGTTAGGCTTAATCAGCATAATATTTAGGTTATACAGATACTACAATATAATTTTCAATGTCATTCAATTGCACAGTAACAGCTTCAAAGACTTCAACACTCTTTAGTTTTACAGTAGATTTTGAAGAAATAGATCTTGTTATAGGATTTGGTAAATTGGAAGCCAAATCATATTTTGAAGTGCAGTCTGTCTCTGAACCTTAAATTACAATATAATAGAATCCCATTTATCCAATTACAAATGAATAATTAGTTAATTGGTAATTTATTGTTATAAATTAGGTATATTTAACAAGGAATAGAGAAATCATTTGTGAAAAACAAATTCTATGAGGGTGTTTTTGATTCATAAAGAGAGGGAGTTAAAGAAGATATATCATATACTATAGAATATGGTACCATTCTGATCACTAATACGAAGTGATTATAATATATTTATTTTATCAAATGAGAATTTAATTTGTTCCATAACCCATTAAACCATCTCCAAATTATAGGGATATTGTTAAGTAAGTTGATTTTAATAAAGAAAATTATTAGATGGAAGATATGAGGATAAGTAAAAAATTGATGACTATTTGGATCATTTTTAATCAACTGTTGATGAAACTAGAGAAAAATAGGAACAATATTTAGAGAAAAGGTACATGATACTTTTATGTAGATATCGTTCAATATTATAAGCATTAGAGAGGGCAAAGAATAATTTAGTAAAATATAATATATCACTTTTGGAATTGTAAGAAAAGATTGAAAAGAGCGCAGAAATTCGTAAAGTATTGGAAGATGTTAATAACTATCGTACTTATAGCGAAGCATTAACTGAAAATATAAATAAATTGCAATCATAGGTAGCAGTTCCCTAATTTAAGATAGAAGATCATACAAAGAAATGCAAGAATCTAAAACGAGTTATAGAGTATAAACATACAGCACTGAATAGTCAGAATTCAAAGAACCTTGTATTATTAAGGCAAATTAATGCTGCTCGTCATTCTTAAAAAAAACAAAAGAAAACTTCTGAAACATAGCGTAGTCATTAACTAACAACCTTCTATAATTAAAAACCAGAAACAACAGAATAATAAATTGATCCAAATAATATAAAGTATGAAAATAAGCAAATGAGATATCAATTAACTTCATATAGAAATAATAAATATTTGAAAACAGAACTATTTAATGAATGTATGGAATCATATAAACGGTATTCTTTTATTAAATTTAGATATTTCTCAAAATCCTAGAAAGTTGTCAAAAATTCAGGTTTATAACATTCACTATTATTTGAAATACAAAAAGCCTAGTTCACAATGCAAGATAATTAAGCAAATAATCGATATAATGTTAGAAATGTTAAAAGTATGATTGCTGGACGATAAATACGTAATTTAGTACATGATACATTGAAAACAATGGCAGAAGTTAAATAAAGTTCAAAAAATCAGACATTCGATAATTTAGATTTAAAGTGGGAAGTTTATAAAGATTTCAATGCAATGTAGGTTGTTGCATTGATTTGTTTGAAACCAAAAGTATTTTAAGAATTGAGTGTGATGTTTTAGTAATGTGTTCTGCATTGAATTAAATAAATTTATATGGAGAAAATGCAAAAAAGATTAGGTAATTACATCTATGAAGAACGAAATGTGGGAAGTGGATAATTTAGTGAAGTGTTCGTAGGATATGAAATACAGACTTAAGAAAGAGTGGCAGTTAAAGTATGAATATATTGAGTTAAGTAAATTGATTGTTCAAAAATGAGAGATTAGGTAATGTTGTAAATGATGAGAAATGAAATTGATATCTTGCGACTAATCCCAAAGAATGCAAATATTTTAAAATTGTTTGATGTATTTCAAAATAGTCATTTTGTCTACATTATAACTGAGTACTGTAATTAAGGTAATAACAATGAAATATGTAGGTGACCTATAGTAACTCATATCAGGTCATGCAATTCCTGAAGAACGGGCCATAGATTTAATTACACAAATTTTGAATGCACTCCAACATTGCAAGAATAACTGTACTATTATTCTAATATTAGATATTATTCATAGAGATATTAAACCAGCTAATATATTTCTATGTAATGGAATTCCAAAATTAGCTGATTTTGGATTTGCATTATGCAAGAACGTTAATAATGGTGTAGAGATCTAAAATTATAATGTTGGAACACCTATATATATGGCTCCAGAAACTATTATGAATAATCATTATAGCTTTAAAAGTGATATTTGGTCAGCAGGTGTTGTACTCTATGAAATGGTATTTGGACAATAACCATTTCGTTCAAATACAGAACCAGAATTAATTCAAAAACTTAAAATCTATCAATAAAATGGTATACTATACTATCCTCATCAATGTTCTCGATTTTTGGATGTTCTTATTTAGAATATGCTTTAATGTGATAAAAATCTTAGATGGAATGTTGAAAAATGTTTAGAATATCTCAAGTAATCGTAACCTCGAATTGTAACACAATAACCTACAACAAGTGCTAGAATAGTTTCATCATAATAACATGTTAGAAGTATTACTCCTGTTTAATACCGTTAACAACCACAATAATAAGTTGTGGTTCCTAGAGTACCATAATATTAATAATTCAAAATCTCAACAACACCTATATAAGTTACTTAGAGTACTTCATTTTCATAATTACCATAATATATTTACTACTCTAATCATCAACCATAACCACATTCACCATATAATAGAGAACCATTATAATAATTAAATGGAAGTAATGGATTAAAAACATAACCGGAAAAGCTACCATACTTTCCAATAAGATTTCCTTCTGTTTAAAGAGAGAGAAATACGACACTTTAAGATATATCATAAAGAAGTAATGTAGAACCAAGTTAATAGAATGCTCATAGTCAACCTTTTGCAAACTTATTATACAAGATTGCTAAACTATTTATAAATACTTCATATTTTGAAGTATATAGTTAAAATAGAGTGATCACAAAATCAGAATGTATGTTCCTTTAATTAAAAATATAGTATTGTCTTTTACAATGCTGTCATCTCTTAGTATAATATATATTAATCTAGTTTCCTCCTACAAATCCTTGCCTTCCTGAATGTACAGTTAGATTATTAAATGTCAAATAAACAATACTTTAAATGAGAGATCTTTATGTAATGGATGCTCGTTTTATGTCTTTATACAACAATCCATGGACATTGGACAATATATTTGAATTACTGAAAGAATACTTGTTTATTGCCATTCATATGTTCAATGATTACTTGACTAAGGATTGTACAAATGCACAATTGATCATTATTCTTGACTATTTGGTTATTCTTATTCTCCTGTTAAAAAGATATCAGAAATGCTCCTCATGGGTTGAATTTGATAAGCGAAACAATGTTTCCAATATAGTTTAAGCACCAATCAATTAAAATGCAAATATGTAGTAGTGGTCTGAAATACGTAAAATAATCCAGCGAGATATTGTCAAATGAATCTATATAAAATCCCTAAATTGAATGGTATAATTAATTTAATGAGTAACCTATTTAAGAACTTTGATGACCTCTTCTCCTACGATCCTTAAGCTGCATATATCAAAAAAGAAAAAAATAAAACTGTACAACCTAAGACTTAAGATAAGAAAATTTAAAAGGCGAAAAAAACAGTAGAAAATAACATAGTAGAACCAAACAAAGAGGAGATATTTTAAGATGATTGATTTATATGTTGTCATTTTTATTGTAAATGATGATGCCACTTTGTTTTCTCACTCAAAATGCCAGGATTAGACACATTTCCAAATTTCCCAAAATTACCATACACATTATGTGCAGTACTCAAAAAATGCCTCTTAACATTAAAACTTAAATGAATCAATAAAATACTGTCTCTCCCCTAATTCAACTTAGGATGCATTCTTTGTCAATATGGGTGCATCTGGTTCTGGTAATCGGGATCTAAATGATCCAGTTGAGTATGGTTCAAGTAATTTGTTCGTGGATCCAACATGTATGTAAGGTCGTACTTTATAAGCATCAGTATATGAGGAAGTGGTGTAAGTTGACTTGATCTCATGTTCTGCTGGTCCTTTGTTTGCTATTTCATAAAATGGTACAGCCTTATAATATTATATATGTACTTAAGGATTTCCTTATTTCATACGAACGTATGAGCAAGAACTGACTCTTGTATCTTTGAAGAATGCTGATGATTTTTCCAATTTTTATGGAGGATGTAACATCATTCTTCCACTTGCTGTTGATTATTACATTATATTATATTTATATTTCACTTTTCTTAAATAGAAATCGGAGTAGCTGCCATTTCAATATGAGAGGTTCCTCTACTTTTCTATGGTTAGACGGATAATTCGACATAGATAATATAATCAAACATCATCGCTAACACCATTAGCATAACTTCAATAAACCAATATCCTAAATGAGTATTGAAGGAAAAAATAACATTTTCATCAACGACATAAAAATAGTTATAAAAATGCATTAAATTTAAACTTTAGCATTTGCCCATCCCCACACCTCCAATAATAATTGCAGTAACTATAATAAAAATGTTTGCAATTATGAAAGCTTTTTAAAATTTTTTCT